>CAMZMU010000038.1:37183346-37365011 GCA_947311845.1 Poa pratensis
CGTGGCGACTGCAGAAGCGACAGATCGGGAACCCCACGGTCTCGGAGAGGAGCGATGACGCCGATGAGCCGCCGCCCGGACCTGAGGAAGACGAAGAAGAGTCGCTGGACCACATCAGCCGCCTCCCCAACAACATCCTCGGTGAGATAATCTCCCTCCTACCCCTATGGAAGGCGCCCGCACCCAGATCCTGCTCCCCGGTGGCGCCACCTCTCGGCGCGCCGCCCCTCTCAACCTCGACTTCCGCGGCCTCCCCGCCTCCGACAAAATGCTGTCGACACGATGTGCCCTCGTCGGCGCCATCCTAGCCGCCCACCATGGCTCCGGCCGCCGCCTCTGCCTCCCCGCGCGCCACCTCCAGTGCCGAGCCGACGCCGTCGATGCCTGGCTCCGGTCCGACGCCCTCACCAACCTCCAGGAACTCGAGTTCTACTTCCATGGTGCTAAACATTGCTCTCCGGATCTGGTATTACAAACACTGATACCGCGCCTGCGTCCATCTTCCGGTTCTCGTCCACCCTCCGCGCAACAACCATCAGCAACTGTCGTCTCCTGGACGACACGGTCCAAACACTCCGCTTTCCGGAAGCTCACCAAGCTTGGGCTCATACATGTCAAAATCTCGGAGGTCTCGCTGCACACCATTATCTCCACGGCTTGTCCTCGCCTCAAGTGCTTGCTGCTTGGTACCATTTTCGGTCGTCACCGGATCAGTTCTCCCACCTCAGAAGCATTGGCATTCGCTCTAGCTACGCGGATCTCATCATCGAGGATGCCCCGATGCTTGAAAGGCTATGTCTTGAAATGAATATACAAATGCAAATTTCCGTTATCTCGGCGCCTAAACTTGAGGCATTGGGCTGCATTCCTGAAAAGTACAGGGGCGTCAAAAGTGTGGTTGCCTTAGGCTCCACCGTTATCCAGGTAGCTATGTTTGCTGTTGTACTTGTTGCTTTTCCACAAGGCTTCTCATAATCTGCATTTTTATGTGTTGAGAGTTACATATCCACTTGTACTTACTTGTGTTTTCGTATTGTGTTCCATGGTTGATGAAGGGATTGCGCATTGATAGCCTCACAACCGTGGTGCGTACTGTCAAGATCTTGGCCATTCATACGTCATGTTTTAATCAGGATGTGGTTCTTGACTTGATGAGATTTTTTCCGTGCTTGGAAAAGTTGTACGCCAAGGAGGTGGGTATTCATTGACAGTGCATAGAGTATTTAGTGATCACTGTTGAGCTGCTCTTTTGATTTACTTGCTATTCTAGAGTGGTTGATTTTGCTTGTCTATGCATCTTTTCAGAAAGTGAGACATATGAACCAAATTCATGGTGCTATGATTGCTATCGCTGGAACCTTCACACATCTCTTGACATCCGTTTGAAGACAGTGGTGCTGAGATGTTATAGTGGAACCCAGTTACAAGTTGAATTCGCGGCATTCATTGTGCTGAACGCGAGAATGCTAGAGTCAGTGAGACTCGAGGTCGAACCCTGCAACTACAACGAGGACTTCTTCGCAGAACAGCATACGATGCTCCAGATGGAGAAGAGGGCATCTAGAGATGCTCGGCTTTGTTTCACAACAGGCTGTCAGCATGATGTTTCAAGTATCATGTGTGTCGATGATTTGGATTCGACTGATCCTTCGCTTGTGGGTGTTGAAGACTGGGTTTAGCAGTCATGGGGCGAGTTATTCTTGCCTTCTCTGTTTTAGTGTAAGGTGTCAATTAGTTCTCGTGGGTGTAGTGTTTCTAAGCATGTATTATCTGAGACTCTTCTGATATTCAGATCAAGCTACTTGTGGTGCATGCACAGTTGCACTCAATATTTCAGGATTAAACAAACAATGAGTGGTTTCAGCTGTATTACTACAAAGCGTCTTGATGTTATTACTATTTGATATTCCAGTGGGGCATCAATCAGTTTATTGCATACCTCTAGACTCCATGCTTTGTCGCACATTTTATTGTTCTGAATGGCAAATTTTACAGTGCATCGGGCTACACAAACTGGTGTGTAGTATATGGCCTCATCCGACGGCGGTCGTTCATTAGCCCATTACCGAAATTTGGGGAAAACATTTGATGGCTATTGTCGCTAATTCACTTAATTTCCAACCGCTATATACTACCTAATAAATCGTGTGTAGACTAGGTAGTATCCTTGACCTAGACCTAATTGCATCGATCAAACGTGATAACAGTTAAATAACAGTTAGGTATATTTTTTTTACGTGACTTAGGTATTTTCGGTGATGAGCAGAAGAACAAAGTTCTGCGTCGCCGCCGTTGACTCCCCGCCGCCTTCACTCGCCGATTAACCTCCGCCGCCAACCTTCACTCACCGCCCGAGTGCGCCGCCAGCCTTCACTCGCCGCCCGACTGTGCCTCGAGCATAAAACACAGTGATGTGCACCGGCTTCATTAGTTTTCTCTTGTCACTTTGCAAGCAAACAGACAAGCCCAGGACGCGGCAACAGCTTCGCACTATACACCAGCATCACGCTGAGCGGTTAGGGCTCAAGGCTAGTACTAGGGAAGCTAATGATTCCAAAATCCAAAGAAAAATGGTCCAACTTGGCAGAGATAGACAACTAATGTTTCGATTTGGTATTTCTTCTGTGTAATTAATGAGAAACATGATGGGGGATGCCCAACCAGGTAGGCCCAAAACCACGAGTCGGACCACAAGGCCGGGTGGCCCAGCATCCACCCGGAGGACACCTTCCAGGATGCCGAGTCCCCAAGGAACCCGGTGGGCCGGCTCGAAGAAGGCGGCAAGCCGATATATCCGAATCAGAGGAGGATCTGCGTATCCCGAAGAGTGCGCTCCACGAAGCCGCATTTGTAGTAAATTAGCTACCGCCGCCTAGGTCACCCGTCATTCCCTGTAAACCCTAGTCGGCTCCTATATAAGGCCGACTAGTCGCAACCCTAGAGGCAGACTCATCTCATTGCATAGCGCCAGAGCACCCGCAAGCTCTAGCGCGCACGCCATTGTACACCCCAACATATTTCAATACACATAGCAGGAAGTAGGTCTTTTCCTCGCCAAGAGGGGCAGGACCTGGGTAAACACTGCGTGCTACCTCTCTGTGATCCTAA
Organism: Poa pratensis; assembly: GCA_947311845.1. NCBI lineage: Eukaryota > Viridiplantae > Streptophyta > Magnoliopsida > Poales > Poaceae > Poa > Poa pratensis. The sequence continues at coordinate 37,186,455 of CAMZMU010000038.1, forward strand.
GTCGCCTGGTGATACGTCTCAAACGTATCTATAATTTCTGATGTTCCATGATTATATTAGGCCAATTGCTACATGTTTTATATACAATTCATATCATTTTATGCATTTTCTGGGACTAACCTATTAACAAGATGTCACAGTGTCAGTTCCTATTTTCTGCTGTTTTTGTATTTCAGAAAAGTTGTTCTGGAAATATTCTCGGAATTGGACGAAACAAAAACGGAAGTCCTATTTTTCCATCACAAAGACTGTGTCCAGAGGGGAGAAGCAGGAGGGCCGTGGGCCGGCCACGCCAGGGCACGACGCGGCCCCCCTTGCTACCGCGCCGTGGGATGGCGTGGGCCCTACTAGCCTCTTCAGCCACCGCCCTTTCGCCTATATATTCATCTATTCGGGAAAACCCTAGACACCCGAGCCTCCATCCACGAAAAAGTTCCAGAGATGCCGCCGTCGTCAACCCGAGCTAGCTCGGAAGGGTTCATAAGCTCTTCCCGGCACCCTGCCGGAGAGGGGAATCATCACCAGAGGGCTCTACATCATCATGCCTGCCTCCGGACTGATGCGTGAGTAGTTCATCCTTGGGCCGCGGGTCCATGGCAGTAGCTAGTTGGTAGTCTCTCCACTTTGTGCTATCATGTTTAGATCTTTTGAGCTGCATACATGATCAAGATCATATTATTGTAATGATGCATGCTGTGTTTGCTGGGATCCGATGAATATTGAATACTTTGTCAAGTTGATTATCAATCTATGTTATATGTTATTTATGATCTTGCATGCTCTCTGTTGCTAGTAGATGCTTTGGCCAAGTAGATGCTTGTGACTCCAAGAGGGAGTATTTATGTTAGATAGTGGGTTCAGTCTCCATTAAAGTCTGGGGAGTGACAGCAACCTCTAAGGTTGCGGATGTACTGTTGCCACTAGGGATAACCTAACAATGCTTTGTCTAAGGATAATTGTGTTATTTACATTATGCACTTTACTTAACGCAATGATATGTTGCTTGCAACTTAATACTAGAGGGGAACTCGGATGACTCCCTGAAGGTGGATTATTAGTCATAGATGCTGCTGGATAACGGTCTATGTATTTTGTCATAATGCGCGCATTAATATCATAGTAATCATCACGTCTTGTATATGCATTGTTAGGCACTCAATATTTTTTTCAATTGCCCAGCTGTAATTAGTTTACCCAGCATGTTAGTTATCTTTTATAGAGAGACACCACTAGTGAACTGTGGACCCTGGTCCATTCTTTTACATCTGATAAATACAACCTACTGCAATCATTGTTCTCTTTCATTCTCTGCAATTAAACATCATTTTCCACACCACACATTTAATCCTTGTTTTCAGCAAGCCGGTGATGTTGACACCCTCACTGTTAAGTTGGGGCAAAATAGTTTGCTTGTTTTGTGTGCAGGTTCCACGTTGGTTATCGTAGACAGCGCCGCCAACAACCTACAGAAGGTCTTTTTACTCCTACTGGATGGATAACCTCGGCTTCATACTAAGGGAAAACTTGCTACTGCACTCTTCATACCTTCCTGATACGTGCATTTTATATCATCATTTATATAACTTTTAGTATCATACTAGAATGTAATTTGCATGATTATATGATTGTTTCTACATGTTTTAGATGATTTTGGGGACTTTCATACAAAGTCCCTATTTTTGGTATTTAATTTCTGGGAGGCAGAAAACCTCCTTTTTCTTGTCTTTAATGTTTCAGGAGCTACATGACCTCAAATAATAAAAGGAAAAATACTGCGTCAGTTTTTCATCGGGAGAAAGGCAGAGGGAAGAAGACCGAAGAGAGGAGAGCCACGAGGGCCAAATGGGGGTGGCCCACGCGGCCCATGTACCTGGCCGCGTGGGACCCACCAAAAGGTGCCTCGGGCACCTCCTCGTCTGGGGCTTTTATCGACGCCTTCGTCTCGCCCGAAAAGTAACGCCCTAATTTTTCCAAGTCCATCCGAGGTCGCGGCGGCGGCGAAACTCCTGATCCCTTCCGAGGGGGTCAGATCCTGCTGCTCCGGAACTCCGGAGAAGGGGGAAATCATCGTCATCATCATCACCTCTCCTCCTTGGAGTGGGAGGAGGCCTCTACATCATCACCCCCATCAAGACCAGCACCATCACCATCATCACCACCGTGATCCACTCCGTTCCCCTCGCAGTTTGAGAGTTGCTATACCCTAGATACTTGTCTTGTGCTACTATTCATGTTTGTGATTGAGTACTTGTCATTATTTGGTGGTGAAGTTATAATTTCAGATTGTGTTGTACCACTTATGCCACTGAATATCATCATGTTCGCACGTTGTGAGTAGTTCCCGTATGTTCCTGAGGGCATAGGATGAATTGGCAATGATTTATATATGACATGTGTTGGTATTTTGTCAAGAGTTTATCTTTTATGTGATTCTATGATGGTGTTGTGCGAACGTCGACTGCACAACACTTCACCTTTATGGGCTCATAGGAGAACACCGTAGTGTAATGAATTGATGGAGACTTGGGAGGACACGTAAACCTGAGACCGAGTCATGAAGTTATATTATGAGGGTATTAGTATCGGGGACCTTAGAGTGTAATGCTATGGTGGGACTTTAGGTCTTAATAATTCTTGTGCAGTCATTTGCTTGGCCACATGATCCATCATAAGGGGGTGTAGTTTATTTATTTAGCTATACCTAATTTTGGCTCCGTCCAAAGAAGATTAAAACTTGACAAGATATTCAACGTGTTGTTTAATAAATCTCTATGCCTAGCATCATCCATGCCGCCCTCAGGAACGTTTGCCACATATAAGTTACACATCACTTGAGCTTGTCCTCTTGCCACATAAGAGGATTGGGCTTTCTCTCTTTGAGAGCTTTCACTTGCTACTATCTGTTATCTGCTTTGCAAACTATACAACCAAAAATACCAAAAACACTTGCATCTTTTATTGTTTTGTTTATCAATATTACTAACCAATACCTTCAGCTCCTCGTGGGTTCGACAACCTTTTCTAATTGAAAGGTACTACAATTGATCTCCTGCACTTGGGAGCCATCAAGATACTTTTCTGGCGCCGTTGCCGAGGAGCGTAGCGCTATTGGTAAGAAGTTTGGTAAGGAAACTTGAAAGCTGTTTTATCTCACTGTTACTATGGCATTTATGAATCGTGTCTTGCTGCATCTTGCTCTATATGAAAGTGCTTATGCCACTACTGCAAAGGTGGTTGAAACTGCTGTGCCTGAGATACCTAAAGTGGGATATAAAATTCCCATGGGTCATGTTAAAAGAGTTATGAAAAATCCATTTACAGGTGATGGAACTAAGTCGGCACGCGAGCACATGGAAACAATTGAGGACATATGTGGCTTATTCAGACTACCTGGTATTTCAGAGGATCAGGTAAAAAGGAAGCTATTGTATTTGTCTTTATCTGGTAATGCTCGTGATTGGTACAGGTCTTTGGATGAAGAGGTCCAGAATGAATGGAGTATCTTGAGGAAGGTTTTCTTTCTTAAATATTTTACTCCTAAAGAAGCTTACGATAACCGCTGCTATATATTCAATTTCTGGCCACATCTGGGAGAGAGTATTACTCAAGCTTGGGGGAGGTTAAAGGAACTCCTTCGCAAGAACCCATGTCATGATCTTACAAGGAAACTTATATTGATAAACTTTTATGTGAGACTACCTATGAAGCACAAGGAGATTCTGGATAATTCATCTGGAGGAAGTTTTACTAATAACACTGAAGAAGAAGCATGGAATTTATTGGAGACTATTTCTGAAAATACTAGCCACTAGGATCTTGATAAAGGTAATGAGCCATATTTGGATTATAAATATTCATGTGTAGAGAATTTCTCTACTTCTATTATGTTTAAAAATCTGAGCGATACTTTTGGTCTTGATCCTTATGTTATAATTGAAATAGCTAAAGGTTTTGCTGATCATATCTGTGTTCCAAAAAGTGGATTTGAAATTTATGTTGAACCTGTTAAACAATCTATTGTTGCTCCTAAAGTTATTAAACAGGTTGAACCAATGTCATCTGTGACAATTGAGGAGTATGTTGAACCACCTCCATTTCCAAACCAAGTTAAGGAGAATTTGCTTAAAGCTGTTACTAACAAGAGTAACAAAAGATGTTCTCAGCCTTATCAACAGGTGGAAGTCAACAATCAAATTTCTGTTATCAAGCAACTAAATGAAGAAGACCCTGTGGATGTTTATCTATGTGAAGATGCTACCAAAGTCATCAAAGGTAATTCGGCCAAAGTTGGGAAACCTGTTATATCATGCTCTATTGGGACTTCAAGTTATCATGGTCTATGTGATATTGGAGCAAGTATTAGTGTCATTCCATATTCTCTTTATCTTGAGATCAAGCCTGATATTGATCCCATTGTTATGGAAGAGACAGGTATGACAATTCAACTTGCTAATAAAGATTATGTTAGTCCATTTGGAATTGTTAGAGATGTTGAAGTATTGATTAGCAAGATTAAATACCCTGCTGATTTTATTGTGCTTGGTTGTCCTCAAGATTCATTTTGTCCTATCATTTTTGGTAGACCTTTCTTACATACTGTTGGTGCTGAAATTAATCTGCCTAAAGAGAAAGTGTTTATTAAATGTGCTGGTGAGAAACTTGAATTTAACTTTTCCAAATTTGCTGATAAACATGTTGAGAAAGAGCCAATTCCTAATAATTTAATTGAAACTCTTGCTCATATAGCTGTAGCTTCAACTGATGTTGTAGAACGTTATATGCTTAATCAAGATGAACCATTTAATGATGAGGAAAAAGAGGCTTTGGAACAAATATTATGGCAACAACCACCACAATTACAATTGCATATCCCACCTGATAATTTAGGAGTGATACCACCACCTAAAGGGGATCCTAGTTTTGAATTGAAACCTTTGCCTGCAAATCTGAAATATGCATATTTGGATGAGAAGAGCATATATCCTGTTATTATTAATGCTAACCTTTCAGCTGAAGAGGAAGAGAAATTACTTGATGTGCTAAAAGCTCACCGACCAGCCATTGGATACTCTCTTGATGATCTTAAAGGTATAAGCCCCGCTCTATACAACAACAACAACAACAAAGCCTTTTATTCCCAAACAAGTTGGGGTAGGCTAGAGTTGAAACCCATAAGATCTCGAAACCAAGTCATGGTTCTGGCACATGGATAGCTAACTTCCACGCAGCCCTATCCATGGCTAATTCTTTGGTGATATTCCAATCCTTCAGGTCTCTTTTAACCGACTCCTCCCATGTCAAGTTTGGCCTACCATGACCCCTCTTAACATTCTCATCCCGCTTTATCCGTCCGGTATGCAAAGGCGCTTCCGGAGGCCTACGTTCTATATGACCAAACCATCTTAAACGGTGTTGGACAACCTTCTCTTCAATCGGTGCTATCCCAACTCTCTCACGTATATCATCATTCCTAACCCGGTCCTTTCTTGTGTGGCCACACATCCATCTCAACATGCGCATCTCCGCTACACCTAACTGTTGGATATGTCGTCTCTTGGTCGGCCAACATTCTGCGCCATACAACATCGCAGGTCGAATCGCCGTCCAATAGAATTTTCCTTTTAGCTTCTGTGGCACTCTCCTATCACAGAGGACGCCAGAAGCTTGGTGCCACTTCATCCAACCAGCTTTGTGTATGCATAAAATTAATCTGGAGGAAGATGCAAAACCTGTTGTTGATTTTCAACGCCGCCTCCATCCAAAAATGAAAGAAGTGGTAAGGAAAGAGGTAATAAGACTTATTGAAGCTGGTATCATTTATCCTATAGCTGACAGTAAGTGGGTTAGTCCTGTTCATTGTGTTCCTAAAAAGGGTGGAATGACTGTTGTTCCAAATGAAAAGGATGAACTTGTGGCTCAACGTACTGTAGTTGGTTATTGATTTCAGAAAATTGAATAAAGCAACTCGAAAAGATCATTATCCATTGCCATTTATTGATCAAATGCTAGAAAGGTTGTCTAAACACTCTCACTTTTGCTATCTAGATGGTTATTCAGGTTTCTCGCAAATTCCTGTCCATAAGGATGATCAAGAAAAGACCACTTTTACTTGCCCATATGGTACTTTTGCTTACAGGAGAATGCCATTCGGTTTATGTAATGCTCCTGCTACTTTTCAAAGATGCATGAATGCTATATTTGCTGATTATATTGAAAAGATAATGGAGGTTTTTATGGATGATTTTTCTGTGTATGGTACTTCCTTCGATAATTGCTTGTTCAACCTTAACAAAGTTTTACAGCGTTGTGAAGACCAACACTTGGTTCTTAATTGGGAGAAGTGTCACTTCATGGTTACTGAGGGTATAGTTCTTGGGCATAAGATTTCTGGAGAAGGAATAGAAGTTGATCCAGCAAAGATTGAAGCTATTGAAAAACTACCATATCCAAGGGACCTCAAAGGTATAAGAAGTTTTCTTGGGCATGCAGGTTTTTACCGTAGGTTCATTAAGGATTTCTCCAAAATATCAAAACCTCTAACCAATCTTCTGCAAAAGGATGTTCCTTTCTCTTTTAATGATGATTGCATTGAGTCCTTTAATATTTTGAAGAATGCTTTAATCACTGCTCCCATTATTCAACCTCCTGATTGGAACTTGCCTTTTGAAATTATGTGTGATGCTAGTGATTATGCAGTTGGGGCTGTTTTGGGCCAACGTGTTGATAAGAAACTGAATGTTATTTATTATGCTAGTAGAACACTTGATGCTGCTCAAAAGAATTATGCTACAACTGAGAAAGAATTTTTAGCAGTACTGTTTGCTTGTGACAAGTTTAGACCTTATATTACTGATTCAAAAGTCACAATACATACTGATCATTCTGCTATTAAATACTTGATGAATAAGAAAGATGCTAAGCCTAGACTATAAGATGGGTACTTCTATTGCAAGATTTGATTTACATATTGTTGATAGGAAAGGGGAGGATAATCAAGTTGCTGATCATCTCTCTAGGATGGAAAGCATACCTGATGATCCTATTCCTATTAATGATAGCTTTGTTAATGAACAACTTGCAATTGTTAATGTTTCTAGTGCTAAAGTTGCATCTCCTTGGTTTGCCAACTATGCAAATTTTATTGTTGGTAAAGTTTTGCCTCCACACTTCACTTCTCAACAAAGAAAGAAATTCTTTTATGATCTTAGACATTATTTTTGGGATGATCCTTTCCTCTATAAGAAAAGTGTGGATGGTATTATTAGACGTTGTGTACCTGAGCATGAACAACAGGCTATTATAAGAGATTGTCATGACAGTCCCTATGGAGGGCATCATGCAGGAGATCGCACAGGAGCAAAGGTATTACAATCTGGTTTCTATTGGCCTACTTTATTTAAGGACTGTGCTGAATATGTTAAATCTTGTGATAAATGTCAAAGAGTAGGAAACATTGGTAGGAGGAATGAAATGCCTATGAATTATTCATTGCCACTTGAACCATTTGATGTGTGGGGTTTTGACTTTATGGGTCCTTTCCCAGAATCAAAGACAAAGCATACTCACATTTTGGTTGCAGTTGACTATGTTACAAAGTGGGTGGAAGCAATTCCAACCAAAAGTGCAGATCATGCCACAGCAATGAAGATGCTCAAGGACATCATTTTCCCCAGGTTTGGTGTTCCTAGGTTCTTAATTACTGATGGTGGTTCTCATTTCTTGCATGGTGTTCTTAGAAAAACTTTGGCAAAATATGATGTTAACCATAGAATTGCATCTCCTTATCATCCTCAAACAAGTGGGCAAGTTGAATTAAGCAATAGGGAAATTAAACTCATTTTGGAAAAGACAGTGAATAAGTCTAGATCTGATTGGCCAATTAAGATTAATGATGCTTTGTGGGCTTATAGAACTGCTTTTAAAAATCCTATGGGAATGTCTCCTTATAAAATGGTTTATGGAAAAGCTTGTCACTTACCTGTTGAACTAGAACATAAAGCTAGATGGGCTATTAAACAACTGAACTTTGATTTTAAAACTGCGGGAGAAAAGAGAATTCTTGACCTAAACCTACTTGACGAATGGAGAAATGAAGCTTATGAAAGTGCCAGGATGTTTAAAGAAAAAGTTAAGATTTGGCATGACAAGAAAATTAAGAAAAAGGAATTCAAAGTAGGTGATCAAGTTTTATTATACAACTCTCGTTTCAAGTTTTCTGCAGGGAAGCTAGCTTCAAAGTGGCAGGGACCATTAGTGATACAGGAGGTGTACCGTTCAGGAGCTATCCGTCTTCACGGTGACATGAAAGGTAAACCTCATGTAGTCAATGGACAACGCCTTAAACCTTATATTGCAGGAAAGAGCTTCATCGGAAGGGTGGAGGAGTTGAATTTACAAACACCGGAGGAGGTAATTGAGAGAAACCGTGCAGTTTCAGAAACCCAAATCAATAGAAGGTAACTTACTGTTGGAAAGTTTCTCGGAATTGCATAAAATTTTACGGAGGTCAATTTTTATGGAAATCATCGTATGGGACAAGAAAACTGGACGAAACGGAGACCCGAGGGAGAAAGAGAGGGGCCCACGCGGCCCATGTACCTGGCCGCGTGGGGCTGTCCCTTTCCACCTCGGAGTCCTTTTTCGTCTCGTTTTCGATCCCGACGCTTCGCCTTGACCCAAAAACTCTCAATATATACCCCTCTCTGTCGATCTAATCTCGCACCGAGCGTTCTCGAGCGATTCTTTCTTTTGCTGTTTCTGCCTGTCAGGTTTTTAGCCATGTCTTCGGGAGACTCCTACCAATGCTCCTCCATGGACGACGATGATGATGAACTCGATGGGTACAGCCCCACGTCCATATGGAGGAGGAATAGGAAGAGGAAGGACTACTCCGACGATGAAGACTACAAGCTTGATGAAGAGGAGATGGACAAGCAAGAAGCTGAAGAAGAAGAGCACAAGCCCTCCGTCGACATCGCGCCCTTGGCGACAGCACCTCCATCACCCATTGCTGTTGCCGGCGTGAGGGTGAACCACTCTCTTGGAAACAAGAGGCGGGCGCGCGCATGCAGACCGGAGGGAAGGTTCCCAGGCACTTCCTTGCGAGCAAAAACGTAGCTTCTACTCTTATTGACAGGGAATTTCAGCGCACCACTCAAGAGAACTATCCTGGTGAATGGGATCGCAAGATCCCCAACAAGAAGGTGCCAAGCCCGGAGTGGAAGCCTTGCAAAGAGTCGGTGGAGAAGAATCTCATGCAAAAACTGGGAGAAGCCGCAAAAGAGTTCGAAAAAGCTTACAACCTCATGATGAAGATCATTGGGGATCTTGAAGATAATTATTATGAAGGCAATGTGAAAGAAGAGAGGAGTTCTAGCAAGACACCAAGCTTGGGGGAGTTCCATCTAGTCTTTCTCTTTATCAATCTATCATATCTATCTAGTCATGGTGTGTTTGCTTTTATCGATTAGTTATCAATATCTCTTAGGCGTGTGTGAGCTCATGGAGCATTATCATGTATCCCTATCTTATGGTTTATCAATGAATATTAAAGTATGGTGTCATCCATGATTCTCTTGTTTGGGGATTTATGGGTAACACTCATGCAAATGAGCGTGGCATATTTAGAATTTCAATCACATCTTGCCTTGAAATTAATTAACTTGAGTATGTTGGACAATTATAGAATTATCTCAATATAGAAGAAGTAAAAAGACTTGTGAATTAATAGTTTGAGGTTAAGATATAGTCTTGTAGGATAAGAAGTTGAGAAGACTTAATGAAAAGGATATAAAACACTCTTGTTACAACCTAGTATCTTTTGAGCAAATTAATGATCATGGATATTTCAATACTTATGCTCTTGAATGTGAATGAAAGGAAGGCACCTGAAATTTCAGCTAGCCATGGAAAGTGTAAGAAAAGGTTGTGTAGAGCATGGGAACTTGATTGAGATATCCATGACTAAAGTTTGCACTAGTTACTAGTCAAGCAAGAGTGATAACAATTTTTATATCTATCTGTCTTTTCATTTGTCTTCTTTTGAACTTGTTATCCAATGAGAGTTTATCTTGTCTTTGAATTTCAGCAAAGTATAAAAGATTATAATGCTTGCCATGAAGAGCAAAAGCATGTGAAAAACAATATGATTCGATTGTCCAACATACAATGGTTATTTGCTTTCAAAAGTAAGGGGTGATTGCTAGAGTTCTACTTATGTTGCCCTCATATGTATGAGTTTTAGATCATTAATCTTATCTTGCAATTGAATATGATGATGATACAATGCCCGTATTTATTTATCAACCATAAGTCCATTGATGCATGTAATGATCTATGTCCTTACTTACTCGAGGACGAGTAAAGGTTTAAGCTTGGGGGAGTTGATACGTGCATTTTATATCATCATTTATATAACTTTTAGTATCATACTAGAATGTTATTTGCATGATTATATGATTGTTTCTACATGTTTTAGATGATTTTGGGGACTTTCATACAAAGTCCCTATTTTTGGTATTTAATTTCTGGGAGGCAGAAAACCTCCTTTTTCTTGTCTTTAATGTTTCAGGAGCTACAGGACCTCAAATAATAAAAGGAAAAATACTGCGTCAGTTTTTCATCGGGAGAAAGGCAGAGGGAAGAAGACCGAAGAGAGGAGAGCCACGAGGGCCAAATGGGGGTGGCCCACGCGGCCCATGTACCTGGCCGCGTGGGACCCACCAAAGGTGCCTCGGGCACCTCCTCGCCTGGGGCTTTTTATCGACGCCTTCGTCTCGCCCGAAAAGTAACGCCCTAATTTTTCCAAGTCCATCCGAGGTCGCGGCGGCGGCGAAACTCCTGATCCCTTCCGAGGGGGGTCAGATCCTGCTGCTCCGGAACTCCGGAGAAGGGGGAAATCATCGTCATCGTCATCACCTCTCCTCCTTGGCGTGGGAGGAGGCCTCTACATCATCACCCCCATCAAGACCAGCACCATCACCATCATCATCACCGTGATCCACTCCGTTCCCCTCGCAGTTTGAGAGTTGCTATACCCTAGATACTTGTCTTGTGCTACTATTCATGTTTGTGATTGAGTACTTGTCATTATTTGGTGGTGAAGTTATAATTTCAGATTGTGTTGTACCACTTATGCCACTGATATGATCATGTTCGCACGTTGTGAGTAGTTCCCGTATGTTCCTGAGGGCATAGGATGAATTGGCAATGATTTATATATGACATGTGTTGGTATTTTGTCAAGAGTTTATCTTTTATGTGATTCTATGATGGTGTTGTGCGAACGTCGACTGCACAACACTTCACCTTTATGGGCTCATAGGAGAACACCGTAGTGTAATGAATTGATGGAGACTTGGGAGGACACGTAAACCTGAGACCGAGTCATGAAGTTATATTATGAGGGTATTAGTATCGGGGACCTTAGAGTGTAATGCTATGGTGGGACTTTAGGTCTTAATAATTCTTGTGCAGTCATTTGCTTGGCCACATGATCCATCATAAGGGGTTGTAGTTTATTTATTTAGCTATACCTAATTATGGCTCCGTCCAAAGAAGATTAAAACTTGACAAGATATTCAACGTGTTGTTTAATAAATCTCTATGCCTAGCATCATCCATGCCGCCCTCGGGAACGTTTGCCACATATAAGTTACACATCACTTGAGCTTGTCCTTTGCCACATAAGAGGATTGGGCTTTCTCTCTTTGAGAGCTTTCACTTGCTACTATCTGTTATCTGCTTGCAATATACAACCAAAATACCAAAAACACTTGCATCTTTTATTGTTTTATTTATCAATCTTACTAACCAATACCTTCAGCTCCTCGTGGGTTCGACAACCTTTTCTAATTGAAAGGTACTACAATTGATCTCCTGCACTTGGGAGCCATCAAGATACTTTTCTGGCGCCGTTGCCGGGGAGCGTAGCGCTATTGGTAAGAAGTTTGGTAAGGAAACTTGAAAGCTGTTTTATCTCATTGTTACTATGGCATTTATGAATCGTGCCTCGCTGCATCTTGCTCTATATGAAAGTGCTTATAACACTACTGCAAAGGTGGTTGAAACTGCTGTGCCTGAGATACCTAAAGTGGGATATAAGATTCCCATGGGTCATGTTAAAAGAGTTATGAAAAATCCATTTACAGGAGATGGAACTAAGTCGGCACGTGAGCACATGGAAATAATTGAGGAAATATGTGGCTTATTCAGACTACCTGGTATTTCAGAGGATCGGGTAAAAAGGAAGCTATTGTATTTGTCTCTATCTGGTAATGCTCGTGATTGGTACAGGTCTTTGGATGAAGAGGTCCAGAATGAATGGAGTATCTTGAGGAAGGTTTTCTTTCTTAAATATTTTACTCCTAAAGAAGCTTCTGATAACCGCTGCTATATATTCAATTTCTGGCCACATCTGGGAGAGAGTATTACTCATGCTTGGGGGAGGTTAAAGGAACTCCTTCGCAAGAATCCATGTCATGATCTTACAAGGAAACTTATATTGATAAACTTTTATGTGAGACTACCTATGAAGCACAAGGAGATTCTGGATAATTCATCTGGTGGAAGTTTTACTAATAACACTGAAGAAGAAGCATGGAATTTATTGGAGACTATTTCTGAAAATACTAGCCACTGGGATCTTGATAAAGGTAATGAGCCATATTTTGATTATGAATATTCATGTGTAGAGAATTTCTCTACTTCTATTATGTTTAAAAATCTGAAGGGTGGAATCATTTATCCTATAGCTGACAGTAAGTGGGTTAGTCATGTTCATTGTGTTCCTAAAAAGGGTGGAATGACTGTTGTTCCAAATTAAAAGGATGAACTTGTGGCTCAACGTACTGTAGTTGGCTATAGGATGGTTATTGATTTCAAAAATTGAATAAAGCAACTCGAAAAGATCATTATCCATTGCCATTTATTGATCAAATGCTAGAAAGGTTGTCTAAACACTCTCACTTTTGCTATCTAGATGGTTATTCAGGTTTCTCGCAAATTCCTGTCCATAAGGATGATCAAGAAAAGACCACTTTTACTTGCCCATATGGTACTTTTGCTTACAGGAGAATGCCATTCGGTTTATGTAATGCCCTGCTACTTTTCAAAGATGCATGAATGCTATATTTGCTGATTATATTGAAAAGATAATGGAGGTTTTTATGGATGATTTTTCTGTGTATGGTACTTCCTTCGATAATTGCTTGTTCAACCTTAACAAAGTTTTACAGCGTTGTGAAGACCAACACTTGGTTCTTAATTGGGAGAAGTGTCACTTCATGGTTACTGAGGGTATAGTTCTTGGGCATAAGATTTCTGGAGAAGGAATAGAAGTTGATCCAGCAAAGATTGAAGCTATTGAAAAACTACCATATCCAAGGGACCTCAAAGGTATAAGAAGTTTTCTTGGGCATGCAGGTTTTTACCGTAGGTTCATTAAGGATTTCTCTAAAATATCAAAACCTCTAACCAATCTTCTGCAAAAGGATGTTCCTTTCTCTTTTAATGATGATTGCATTGAGTCCTTTAATATTTTGAAGAATGCTTTAATCACTGCTCCCATTATTCAACCCCTGATTGGAACTTGCCTTTTGAAATTATGTGTGATGCTAGTGATTATGCAGTTGGAACTGTTTTGGGCCAACGTGTTGATAAGAAACTGAATGTTATTTATTATGCTAGTAGAACACTTGATGCTGCTCAAAAGAATTATGCTACAACTGAGAAAGAATTTTTAGCAGTACTGTTTGCTTGTGACAAGTTTAGACCTTATATTACTGATTCAAAAGTCACAATACATACTGATCATTCTGCTATTAAATACTTGATGAATAAGAAAGATGCTAAGCCTAGACTGATAAGATGGGTACTTCTATTGCAAGATTTTGATTTACATATTGTTGATAGGAAAGGGGAGGATAATCAAGTTGCTGATCATCTCTAGGATGGAAACATACCTGATGATCCTATTCCTATTAATGATAGATTTGTTAATGAACAACTTGCAATTGTTAATGTTTCTAGTGCTAAAGTTGCATCTCCTTGGTTTGCCAACTATGCAAATTTTATTGTTGGTAAAATTTTGCCTCCACACTTTACTTCTCAACAAAGAAAGAAATTCTTTTATGATCTTAGACATTATTTTTGGGATGATCCTTTCCTCTATAAGAAAAGTGTGGATGGTATTATTAGACGTTGTGTACCTGAGCATGAACAACAGGCTATTATAAGAGATTGTCATGATAGTCCCTATGGAGGGCATCATGCAGGAGATCGCACAGGAGCAAAGGTATTACAATCTGGTTTCTATTGGCCTACTTTATTTAAGGACTGTGCTGAATATGTTAAATCTTGTGATAAATGTCAAAGAGTAGGAAACATTGGTAGGAGGAATGAAATGCCTATGAATTATTCATTGCCACTTGAACCATTTGATGTGTGGGGTTTTGACTTTATGGTCCTTTCCCAGAATCAAAGACAAAGCATACTCACATTTTGGTTGCAGTTGACTACGTTACAAAGTGGGTGGAAGCAATTCCAACCAAAAGTGCAGATCATGCCACAACAATGAAGATGCTCAAGGACATCATTTTCCCCAGGTTTGGTGTTCCTAGGTTCTTAATTACTGATGGTGGTTCTCATTTCTTGCATGGTGTTCTTAGAAAAACTTTGGCAAAATATGATGTTAACCATAGAATTGCATCTCCTTATCATCCTCAAACAAGTGGGCAAGTTGAATTAAGCAATAGGGAAATTAAACTCATTTTGGAAAAGACAGTGAATAAGTCTAGATCTGATTGGCCAATTAAGATTAATGATGCTTTGTGGGCTTATAGAACTGCTTTTAAAAATCCTATGGGAATGTCTCCTTATAAAATGGTTTATGGAAAAGCTTGTCACTTACCTGTTGAACTAGAACATAAAGCTAGATGGGCTATTAAACAACTGAACTTTGATTTTAAAACTGCGGGAGAAAAGAGAATTCTTGACCTAAACCTACTTGACGAATGGAGAAATGAAGCTTATGAAAGTGCCAGGATGTTTAAAGAAAAAGTTAAGATTTGGCATGACAAGAAAATTAAGAAAAAGGAATTCAAAGTAGGTGATCAAGTTTTATTGTACAACTCTCGTTTCAAGTTTTCTGCAGGGAAACTAGCTTCAAAGTGGCAGGGACCATTAGTGATACAGGAGGTGTACCGTTCAGGAGCTATCCGTCTTCACGGTGACATGAAAGGTAAACCTCATGTAGTTAATGGACAACGCCTTAAACCTTATATTGCAGGAAAAGCTTTGTCGGAGTGGTGGAAGAGTTGAATTTACAAACACCGGAGGAGATAATTGAGAGAAACCGTGCAGTTCCAGAAACCCTAAATCAATAGAAGGTAACTTTTGTGTTGGAAAGTTTCTCGGAATTGCATAAAATTTTACGGAGGTCAATTTTTATGGAAATTAATGTGTGGGACAAGAAAACTAGACGAAGCGGAGACCCGAGGAAGGAAAGAGGGGGTCCCACGCGGCCCATGTACCTGGCCGCGTGGGCCTACTCCTTTCCACCTCGGAGTCCCTTTTCGTCTCGTTTTCGATCCCGACGCTTCGTCTTGACCTAAAAACCCTCAATATATACTCCTCTCTGCCGATCTAATCTCGCACCGAGCGTTCTCGAGCGATATTTGTTTCTGCTGTTTCTACCTGCCAGGTTTTAGCCATGTCTTGCTCCGGATCCAACCAAGAGGGGGAGAGCTCTCCAAGGAGGGTGTTGTGAACCGCTACCTCAACTCCGTGATGACACCACCGAAGACCGTGTGCTTCAAAGAGGCCACCGGCACGGTGGAGGAAAGGCTGGATGAGTTAGAGGACAAGACCTTCAGGTATCGTACTGTGGTTTACCGCAGCCTTGATGCTCACCACTTCATGAACCTGGAGCTGGAGAAGAAGGTTGAAGAGTACAAGAAAAGGCTTGAAGATCTGGAAGATAGGTACAAGGACGTCATCAACAAATGGGAGAAGTTCCAATGCTTCATGTGGGACGTAGAGAACCAGAACTGTGAATATGAAGAACGCTTCAAGAAGATTGCAGCAGCCGCCACCCTCAGGAGGAGGCTGCAGCAAAGGAGAATCTGGAGGAACGCCAAGCTTGGGGGAGTTCCATCTAGTCTTTCTCTTTATCAATCTATCATATCTATCTAGTCATGGTGTGCTTTGCTTTTATCGATTAGTTATAATATCTCTTAGGCGTGTGTGAGCTCATGGAGCATTATCATGTATCCCTATCTTATGGTTTATCAATGAATATTAAAGTATGGTGTCATCCATGATTCTCTTGTTTGGGGATTTATGGGTAACACTCATGCAAATGAGCGTGGCATATTTAGAATTTCAATCACATCTTGCCTTGAAATTAATTAACTTGAGTATGTTGGACAATTATAGAATTATCTCAATATAGAAGAAGTAAAAAGACTTGTGAACCAATAGTTTGAGGTTAAGATATGGTCTTGTAGGATAAGAAGTTGAGAAGACTTAATGAAAAGGATATAAAACACTCTTGTTACAACCTAGTATCTTTTGAGCAAATTAATGATCATGGATATTTCAATACCTATGCTCTTGAATGTGAATGAAAGGAAGGCACCTGAAATTTCAGCTAGCCATGGAAAGTGTAAGAAAAGGGTTGTGTAGAGCATGGGAACTTGATTGAGATATCCATGACTAAAGTTTGCACTAGTTACTAGTCAAGCAAGAGTGATAACAATTTTTATATCTATCTGTCTTTTCATTTGTCTTCTTTTAAACTTGTTATCCAATGAGAGTTTATCTTGTCTTTGAATTTCAGCAAAGTATAAAAGATTATAATACTTGCCATGAAGTGCAAAAGCATGTGAAAAACAATATGATTCGATTGTCCAACATACAATGGTTATTTGCTTTCAAAAGTAAGGGGTGATTGCTAGAGTTCTACTTATGTTACCCTCATATGTATGAGTTTTAGATCATTAATCTTATCTTGCAATTGAACATGATGATGATACAATGCCCGTATTTATTTATCAACCATAAGTCCATTGATGCATGTAATGATCTATGTCCTTACTTACTCGAGGACGAGTAAAGGTTTAAGCTTGGGGGAGTTGATACGTGCATTTTATATCATCATTTATATAACTTTTAGTATCATACTAGAATGTTATTTGCATGATTATATGATTGTTTCTACATGTTTTAGATGATTTTGGGGACTTTCATACAAAGTCCCTATTTTTGGTATTTAATTTCTGGTAGGCAGAAAACCTCCCTTTTCTTGTCTTTAATGTTTCAGGAGCTACGGAACTCAAATAATAAAAGGAAAAATACTGCGTCAGTTTTCATCGGGAGAAAGGCAGAGGGAAGAAAACCGAAGAGAGGAGAGCCACGAGGGCCAAATGGGGGTGGCCCACGCGGCCCATGTACCTGGCCGCGTGGGACCCACCCAAAGGTGCCTCGGGCACCTCCTCGCCTGGGGCTTTTTATCGACGCCTTCGTCTCGCCCGAAAAGTAACGTCCTAATTTTTCCAAGTCCATCCGAGGTCGCGGCGGCGGCGAAACTCCTGATCCCTTCCGAGGGGGGTCAGATCCTGCTGCTCCGGAACTCCGGAGAAGGGGGAAATCATCGTCATCGTCATCACCTCTCCTCCTTGGCGTGGGAGGAGGCCTCTACATCATCACCCCCATCAAGACCAGCACCATCACCATCATCACCACCGTGATCCACTCCGGTCCCCTCGCAGTTTGAGAGTTGCTATACCCTAGATACTTGTCTTGTGCTACTATTCATGTTTGTGATTGAGTACTTGTCATTATTTGGTGGTGAAGTTATAATTTCAGATTGTGTTGTACCACTTATGCCACTGAATATCATCATGTTCGCAAGTTGTGAGTAGTTCCCTTATGTTCCTGAGGGCATAGGATGAATTGACAATGATTTATATATGACATGTGTTGGTATTTTGTCAAGAGTTTATCTTTTATGTGATTCTATGATGGTGTTGTGCGAACGTCGACTGCACAACACTTCACCTTTATGGGCTCATAGGAGAACACCGTAGTGTAATGAATTGATGGAGACTTGGGAGGACACGTAAACCTGAGACCGAGTCATGAAGTTATATTATGAGGGTATTAGTATCGGGGACCTTAGAGTGTAATGCTATGGTTGGACTTTAGGTCTTAATAATTCTTGTGCAGTCATTTGCTTGGCCACATGATCCATCATAAGGGGTGTAGTTTATTTATTTAGATATACCTAATTTTGGCTCCGTCCAAAGAAGATTAAAACTTGACAAGATATTCAACGTGTTGTTTAATAAATCTCTAGGCCTAGCATCATCCATGCCGCCCTCGGGAACGTTTGCCACATATAAGTTACACATCACTTGAGGTTGCCCTCTTGCCACATAAGAGGATTGGGCTTTCTCTCTTTGAGAGCTTTCACTTGCTACTATCTGTTATCTGCTTTGCAAACTATACAACCAAAAATACCAAAAACACTTGCATCTTTTATTGTTTTATTTATCAATCTTACTAACCAATACCTTCAGCTCCTCGTGGGTTCGACAACCTTTTCTAATTGAAAGGTACTACAATTGATCTCCTGCACTTGGGAGCCATCACTAACCTATTAACAAGATGCCACTGCCAGTTCCTATTTTCTGTTGTTTTTGTATTTCAGAAAAGTTGTTCTGGAAATATTCTCGGAATTGGACGAAACAAAAATGGAAGTTCATATTTTTCCATCACGAAGACCGTGTCTAGAGGGGAGAAGCATGAGGGCCGTGGGGCCAGCCACGCCAGGGCACGACGCGGCCCTCCTAGCTTGCTGCCGCGCCGTGGGGTGGCGTGGACCCCACGAGTCTCTCCAGTCGCCACCCTTTCGCCTATATATTCATCTATTCGGGAAAACCCTAGACACCCGAGCCTCCATCCATGAAAAAGTTCCAGAGATGCCGCCGTCGTCAACCCGAGCTAGCTCGGGAGGGTTCATAAGCTCTTCCCGGCACCCTGCCGGAGAGGAGAATCATCACCAGAGGGCTCTACATCATCATGCCTGCCTCCGGACTGATGCGTGAGTAGTTCATCCTTGGCCCTCGGTCCATGGACGTAGCTAGTTGGTAGTCTCTCCACTTTGTGCTATCATGTTTAGATCTTTTGAGCTGCATACATGATCAAGATCATATTATTGTAATGATGCATGCTGTGTTTGCTGGGATCCGATGAATATTGAATATTTTGTCAAGTTGATTATCAATCTATGTTATATGTTATTTATGATCTCGCATGCTCTCCGTTGCTAGTAGATGATTTGGCCAAGTAGATGCTTGTGACTCCAAAAGGGAGTATTTATGCTAGATAGTGGGTTCAGTCTCCATTAAAGTCTGGGGGAGTGACAGCAACCTCTAAGGTTGTGGATGTACTGTTGCCACTAGGGATAACCTAAAAATGTTTTGTCTAAGGATAATTGTGTTGTTTACATTATGCACTTTACTTAATGCAATGATCTGTTGCTTGCAACTTAATACTAGATGGGAACTCGGATGACTCCCTGAAGGTGGATTATTAGTCGTAGATGCTGGTGGAACAACGGTCTATGTATTTTGTCGTAATGCCCGCATTAATATCATAGTAATCATCATGTCTTGTATATGCATTGTTATGCACTCAATATTTTGTCAATTGCCCAGCTGTAATTTGTGTACCCAGCGTGTTAGTTATCTTTTATGGAGAAACAACACTAGTGAACTGTGGACCCCGGTCCATTCTTTTACATCTGATAAATACAACCTACTACAATCATTGTTCTCTTCCATTCTCTGTAATTAAACATCATTTTTCACACCACATATTTAATCCTTGTTTTCAGCAAGCCGGTGAGGTTGACACCCTCACTGTTAAGTTGGGGCAAAATAGTTTGCTTGTTTTGTGTGCAGTTTCCACGTTGGTTATCGTAGAAGGCGCCGCCAACAACCTACAGAAGGTCTTTTTACTCCTACTGGATTGATAACCTCGGTTTCATACTAAGGGAAAACTTGCTGCTGCACTCTTCATACCTTCCTCTTGGGTTCCCAACGGACGTGTGTTTTACACGCATCACCTGACTCACACCTGACTTAATCCACGCCTCATGGCATCTGTCGTGACTATACCTCACGGTAACAGGACACCAAGATATTATATACACTTACAGTTGGAGCTATGTTAGCCCCAAAGAAGTAAAAGATGGAATACCCCCCAAGAAATAGTTAGACAAAATAACTAAGTTTATGGAATTGTGAGAAAGGACATCGTAGACTGCTAAACCATTTAACTGAAATATAAACAAGAGGAACATTTGTGAAGGAAATTTTGGCATAATTTCAGCTTCGTTATGTTCTTAAGGTTAAACAAGATTAAAACAATATTGACACGAATTCTGCCAGTTCTTGTTTTCAACTCATGCACTCTCGGTCACCTAACTATCAATTCATAGGACTTAAAGGTTTGCTTTTCACTTAATTTACGCTGGCACTACCTCTAGACGAATTAGCACCCTGATACAGGTGATCAAAATTCCCAGCATCTGACATCCCCGATTCAGAATTAGTTCCATGTTGCATTTCCTTCTTTCTCCCTAAATACTAGAATATTGCCTGAGAAATCACCCGAGAAGATAATCTTGTTGTCCTCCAAAAGTTGGATTGTAGATCGGAGCTGGCACTCTCTGTTTCGTGGGTGAATTGCTGACCGCCATAGACCATGCTGGATTCATATGTCCCATCAAATGTCCCATCGGCCGGTCGCTGTATACCCTCGGTACGATCTACGACATGAATCAAATGCAAAACAACTCGAATCAAATGCAAAAAACTCGTAAGTTAAACCGTGAGCACAAATCGATCGACCAAAGCAGTCAGGTAGAGGGGCTGCCCGAGATCTTGAGAACCCTCATGAAGTTCAGATGCTAACTGATGTTAATAAATTCAGATTTCGTTTGATGATGCTCGGCTGATCTTGTGCAAGACTCTTATCTATGGAGTAGACATCGTCGCCCAGCTTTTACTCTGTTTTTTCTGATATTGACGCCGCCATCAAGCCGTTGCTCTCGAACAAAACAAAATTATGCTGATATAAAAAAACCAAAATTGCACTGACTTCGAAAAACTGATCAAGCCTTTATCTGGGCCAGTAAAAGTGCGGCAAAGAAGTCAAGCGGGCCTGTTTATCTGTTGATACTAGTCGAGCCCCCGAGACTGCGGACCGCAGGCCAGCCTCCGTCCTCCAGTCGTCTTCCACCGCCACCGTACAGAGCAGAGCGGAGCGGCGGCGGCGCTACCAATGGAGATGGAATCAGCCGCTCCTACCGCCAAGAAGTTGAAACTCGCGCCACCGGACATCCACGAGGCGGCGCCGGTGCCGGCGCCTTCGGAGGCGACCGATCCCAAACCCACGACCGCGGAGATCAGGAGCCAAGAACACCCGCCGGAAGTGGAGGAATATGGCGGTGAAGACTCGCCGGACCGCAGCAGCGACCTTCCAGACGCCGTCCTCGGCGAGATCATCTCCCTCCTCCCCACCAAGGACGGCGCCCGCACCCAGGCTCTCGCGTCCCGGTGGCGCCACCTATGGCGCGCCGCCCCTCTTAACCTCGACTACCGTGGGCTCCCTGACGATGAAGATGGTGTCCTCCCCGGCATCATTCTCTCGGCGCACGAGGGACACGTCCGCCGCCTCTACCTCCCGGCCCGCGTACAGAGATACGGAGCCGGTGTTCTGGAAGCCTGGCTCCGATCCCCGGCCCTCGACAACCTCCAGGAGCTCGAGTTCTACTTCTACGACCCAATAACAGTAATTTCAGGATCACAGGCGGTGCTTTCAGCGTCCGTCTTCCGGTTCTCGGCCACTCTTCGGGTGCTCGCCCTCAGACAGTGCCATATATCGGACGATACAGTCGAAACGCTAAGGTTTCCTCAGCTCAAGAAACTTGCAATCATGGATGTCAGAATCTCTGAGGTCTCCCTGCACCGCATTATCGCCACCGCTTGCCCTGGACTGGAGTGTTTGCTGCTTGGTGCCATGTGTGGCATCCGCCCCTGTCTGCGGATCAGCTCCCCTACGCTTAGAACCATTGGCATTCGATGGTGCTTAAGGGAACTCATCATCGAGGATGCCCCTTTGCTTAAAAGGCTGCTTCATCTTGAAATGACCATGAACATGCAAATAGTGGTTATCTCTGCGCCTAAACTGGAGACCTTGGGCTACATTTCTGACTGGTATAGTGACTCCAGAGTCTTGTTTGGATCGACAGTTATTCAGGTAGCTATGTCCTTATACTTGGTCTCTGGGCTGCATTTTCTTGCACAAAATTACATATCGTCTGCACTTAGTTTTGTACTAATATTGTGTTTCATGCTTGATGAAGGGATTGCGCATGGATAACCTAACAACGATGGTTAGTACTGTCAGGATATTAGCTATTCATATGTTATATTTTAATCTGGATATGGTTATTGGCTTGATGAGATTCTTTCCGTGCTTGGAGAAGTTGTATATGAAGGTGATCATTCTCCATTGATACTTGATAATTTATCAGTGTTCCTTGTTCAGCTGCTCCTTTGATCTGCTTGGTGTTCTCATGTAGTTTATTTTTCTTGTACATGTCTCTTTTCAGGGAAGTGAATCAGGGAAAAAAAATCTCTGGCGTCGTAAACACCTCAATTTTCTCAGATCTCATGAAATTCGTTTGAAGACAATAGTGATGGGATGTTATCAGGGTATTCGAAGCAAGTTAACTTTGCCACTTTCTTTGTACTGAATGCGAGAATGCTTGAGTCAATCAGACTTGAGGTTGTTCCCGACAAATACAATGAGGAGTTTTTTGCAGAACAACATCGGATGCTTCAGATGGAGAAGAGGGCTTCTAGAGGTGCGCGGCTTTGTTTCAGAGCAGTCTGTAGCCACGGTGTTAGAGGTCTCCTTGATGTCAGTGATTTGGATTTGACCGATCCTTTTGCTTGTGGATGTTGAAAACTGGGTTTCACAGTTGTGGAGCAGTTATTTTTGCCTTTCTCATTTTCTGATTTGGCCAAATTGCCATTAGTTCTCATATGTTTGTAAGCATGTGTTTCTCCGAACCCTGTAATAAATCAAGCTATTTTTGGGGCATGTGGCAATCACATTAAAAGTTTCGGGACTGAATGGCTGGCATAAGTTGTATTCAGAGAAGATAGTTTCTCGTGGTTATTATTGTGATATTCCTGTTGAGCGTTACCCAAATTGCTGCATGCTCCTAGACTCCAGTGGTGATTGCACAAAGTCTATACATGGAAGAAACAAGTCGGTTTTGTGAAAAGAGACATGCAACAGAGATTGCACTCTGAACTAATTGTTGGATAACTGTTGGAAATACACAGCTGGGCCTTCTTTAAGTTCTTTGTGGCCCATGAAGCCCAGCACAGGTCCTGACCTATATAAAGGTTTCTACCCTAGACAGAAGGTGACGAGCTCACTCTTCCTCCTCTCAGCCGTCAATGGAACACTAGACAGGTTAGTCTCTCATCTCTGCCCACATGGTATCAGAGCAAAGGGCATGAGGGTGTTGTCAGCAGAAGTGGTGGATCTAGAGGAGTGAGCAGGCTACTGCGGTAGCAAGAAGGCGGAAGGAGTGAGCAGGTTGCTGCGGCGGCGAGGAGGCGGAAGCTGAGGCTTCTGCGGCGGCAAGGAGGCGAAGGCGGCTGCAAGCAAGGTGAAGAACTAGGCTTCCTGCGGGTGAGTCCTAGGTGCTGTGACAGGTTCCGTTGCTGTCAAACTTGGTGGAAGGGGGAAGCACGACAGTGAAGACAGGCATGGGGGACAACGAGGGCTTGACCAAGGCTCTGGAGAAGCTGGCGGATCTTATCAAAGGGGATGGAGCAGCATCTGCTGCAGGGGGAGCAATTGTTCCTCAGACTGAAGCTGTTCAGAGGCTTGAACTGATGCAAAATGACATCAAGTTAGAAGGAGTGTCCAACTATCTCAGGTGGTCGCGGAGGGCCCTGTTGATTTTGAAGACAAAAGGGCTAGATGGGCATGTGCATGGTCAAGCTATGGAACCACCAGACAATACCAGTCAGGAGTGGAAGAAGTGGTCTGCTACAAATTCCTTGATAGTGGCATGGATGCTGAACTCCTTGGTCCCTGAAATTGCTGCTTCAGTGGAGGCACTCTCAACGGCTACAGAGGTATGGGATACTCTGTCAAATCTCTACTCTGGAAAAGGGAATATTATGCTGATTGCTGAGATTGAAGACAAAGTCCATGACTTGCAACAAGGAGACAAGACTGTGATGGCATATGTGGCTGAGCTGCAGCATTTGTGGGGAGATCTAGATCATGTTGATCCGCTTGAGCTTGCCCATGGAGAATGTGTGACCGCTGCTGCAAGTTGGATTGAACGTCGACGTGTCATGAAGTTTCTAAAGGGTCTTAATCCAGAATTTGAGGGAAGAAGGGCTGCTCTGCTGCATCAAACTACTACTCCCTCCCTCAAAGAAGCTATCGCTGCTATGTCCAGAGAGGAAGTGAGGCTGAAGATGACAAAAGGCAGTGATTCGGTCTCTCATCCTACTTTTTACAATACTGAGAGAAGGGAGATGAGAGATTGCTTCACTTGTGGAATGAGAGGGCACTTGAAACATCAGTGTACCTCCTACGTGACACCTGGTAGGGGAAGAGGAAGCTATGCATATGGCAGAGGAAACTACAGAGGAAGAGGTGATGGTAGAGGAGGTGGACAGCAGTATGGCAGAGGAGGTGGACAGCAGTATGGCAGAGGTGGTGGACAGCAATATGGCAGAGGAGGAGGACAACAATATGGCAGAGGAGGTGGACAGCAGTATGGACAACAATACGAACAGCAGCATGCTGCACCATTCAAGGCACATCTGGCTGCAACAGAAGACACCAAAACCAGTACATCACAAGTACAGTCCAAGGAAGAGGGAGAAAAGGAGGCAACGTTTGGAAACTTTGCCCACTATGTCTACACGAATGAAGGTAATGTTGATACAGTGGCTATGGCCACTCATAGCTTTGATTCAGAGTGGATACTAGATTCTGGAGCATCCAAACATGTAACTGGAAATATTAGAGAGTTTGATTCTTATTGTCCATATCCTCCCATACATAGAGGGTCAATCCAAACAGCTGATGGCACATCACAACCTATAAAAGGGGTGGGCTCGGTTCAGTGTACACCCAACATTAAATTATCATCAGTTCTACATGTTCCTGCCTTTCCAGTAAATTTGGTGTCTATGACTGCTCTATGTGATCAGCAGGACTGTCGTATAATGGTTGATAAATATATGTGTTTAATTCAGGAGAGGATGACGGGCAGGAAGATTGGGACTGCAACCAGGCATAGAGGTCTTTGGCGCATGGATCGAGACAAGGTTGGACATGAAGAAATCCCTATGCTTGCTGCAATTGTAGGAGAAAAGGAGAAGATGGCTCTGGTGCATCATTGTCGTATGGGCCACATGGCATTTGATAAAATGTTTCAAGTATTCCCTGATGTTATGAGTGGGGTGGACCGCACCAAATTAAGTTGTGATGCATGTGAGTATGCTAAGCATACAAGAACCTCGTATGTTAGTAAGGGGACAAGAAGTGTATCCCCATTTGTGCTTGTGCACTCTAATGTATGGACATGTCCAGTCGTGTCAGTCAGTGGTATGAAATACTTTGTGACCTTTATTGACTGTTATTCCAGAATGACTTGGGTGTATCTTATGCGTCACAAAGATGAAGTGTTTACCTGTTTTCAGAGTTTTTGTGCCTATGTGAAAAATCAGTTCAAAGTACAGGTCCATATGATTAGAACTGATAATGGTACTGAATATGTCAACAAAACTTTTGGTGCTTTCTTATCCTCACAGGGTATCCTGCACCAGACTTCATGTCCTGATACTCCTCCCCAGAATGGAGTTGCTGAGAGGAAGAACAGACACATTCTTGAAGTTGCTCGATCTCTCATGTTTACCATGAATGTACCAAAGTTTTTGTGGAGTGAGGCGATTATGACAGCAACTTACTTGATCAACAGAATGCCTTCAAAAATTTTGGGTATGCAATCTCCATGCCAACTCCTTCTGAATATAAATGACTTTGTTGTTCCACCCAAACTTTTTGGTTGCACATGCTTTGTCAGGGATCACATGCCATCAGTGGGCAAACTTGATCATCGAGCAATCAAATGTATTTTCATTGGATATTCCTCTGGACAAAAGGGGTACAAATGTTGGAGTCCATCAGAACGGAGGACATTTGTGAGCATGGATGTCACGTTTCGTGAGTCGGAACCTTATTATGGTGAAGCAAATGATCTCAGTGACTTGTTCCAGAGTCTTGACCATCTTGGTGATGCTCACGAGGGGGAGAAGGTTGGAAGTGACAATGATTTACAACAGCAGAGTGACCAACAGCAGCAACAACTTCCTATAGTTGCAGAGATTCCTGCAATTCATGACAGACCTGGAATTCCGGACAGGCTTGCACCACCACAAAGATGGCTGCAGAATCCACGTGTCTACTCAAGAAGACAAGTTCAAAGGGGACATGAAGTAAATGAGCAGGGGGAGCAACCAGTTGAACATGAACAACAAGAGGGCGCAAGTGTGGAATCTGTGGAAGAGAGTTCATCTCATGCTGCATCTAATAGTCTAGACTTGCCTATCGCAGTAAGAAAAGGGGTACGGAAGGTTAATCCAATACAGCGACTGGGTTACGGTGACCATGACATGGGAAATTATATCTCATATAAAGCTTTGTCCCCCTCATTTCGGGCATTCGTTGTATCGCTGCAATCTGTTTCTGTTCCTAAAGATTGGAAAGCAGCCAAGCAGGACCCAAGATGGTGCAATGCAATGATGGAGGAATTAGAGGCATTGAAGAAAAATAAAACATGGGAATTGACATATCTCCCAGAAGGAAAGAAAGCAGTGGGTTGTAAGTGGATCTATACAGTAAAACAAAATTCAGAAGGGAAGGTTGAGAGATATAAGGCAAGACTTGTGGCAAGAGGATATAGTCAGACTTATGGCATTGATTATGATGAGACCTTTGCACCTGTGGCAAAAATGAGCACTGTTAGAATACTAATCTCATGCGCAGCAAACTTTGGATGGCCCTTGCACCAACTTGATGTCAAGAATGCATTCCTACATGGTGATCTACAAGAAGAGGTGTATATGGAGATGCCACCAGGATTTGTCTCGTCTGAAACTAAAGGGAAGGTTTGCAGGCTGAAGAAATCACTATATGGTCTAAAACAATCCCCACGGGCCTGGTTTGATAGATTTAGACAGGCTGTGTGTGGTCTGGGATATGGTCAATGCAATGGAGATCATACATTATTCTACAAACATGCTCAGCAGAAAATCACCATTCTTGCAGTGTATGTTGATGATATATTATCACAGGAGATGATGATGTGGAAATTGTAAAACTAAAGGAGTGCCTTAGTCAAGCCTTTGAGGTGAAAGATCTGGGAAAACTTAAATACTTCCTCGGAATAGAAGTTGCTAGATCCTCCAAAGGAATAGCACTATGTCAGCGAAAATACACCTTGGATCTTTTAAAAGATATGGGCATGCTGGGGTGCCGGGCAGCTTCAACTCCTATTGACCAAAACGACAAAGTAACTGCAGAATCTGGTGAGTGTGTAGACAAGGAAAAATATCAAAGACTTGTTGGAAGACTAATTTACTTATGCCACACCAGACCAGATATATCATATGCAGTGAGTGTAGTGAGTCGCTACATGCATGATCCCAGGGATGGACATTGGGAAGCTGCTCAGAGAATTTTGAGGTACCTAAAGGGAACTCCAGGGAAAGGGCTGTTGTTCAAAAGTAATGGTCATTTGGATGTGGACGGCTACTGTGATGCAGATTGGGCTAGCTGTTTGGATGATCGAAGATCCACCTCCGGTTATTGTGTGTTTGTTGGAGGAAACTTGGTGTCATGGAGAAGTAAGAAACAATCTGTGGTCTCAAAATCAACAGCTGAAGCTGAGTATAGGGCTATGTCACAAGGCATAAGTGAAATGTTGTGGACGAGAAATCTCTTAAGTGAACTGAAAGTGCTAAGAGAAGGAAGCTTGAAAGTGTGGTGTGACAATATGTCTGCCATAAGCATAGCAAATAACCCTGTCCAGCATGACCGAACAAAACATGTGGAGATAGACAGGTTCTT
Source organism: Poa pratensis (assembly GCA_947311845.1). Taxonomy (NCBI): domain Eukaryota; kingdom Viridiplantae; phylum Streptophyta; class Magnoliopsida; order Poales; family Poaceae; genus Poa; species Poa pratensis. The sequence goes on from CAMZMU010000038.1 coordinate 37,214,700, forward strand.
TATCAAGGAGAAGATTGATGCAGGGATTATATCATTGGCTTATGTGCGTTCAGGACAACAAGTGGCAGATTGTTTGACAAAAGGGCTGGGAACAAAAGAGTGTAATCTTGCATGTGTCAAGATGGGAATGATCGACATTTATCACCCATCTTGAGGGGGAGTGTTGGATAACTGTTGGAAATACACAGCTGGGCCTTCTTTAAGTTCTTTGTGGCCCATGAAGCCCAGCACAGGTCCTGACCTATATAAAGGTTTCTACCCTAGACAGAAGGTGACGAGCTCACTCTTCCTCCTCTCAGCCGTCAATGGAACACTAGACAGGTTAGTCTCTCATCTCTGCCCACACTAATCATGTGAGCGGGATAGAGGGAATGTTTATCCATAAGTTGGTATTACTTGGTCTTGGGATATACTAAGGCAGAAGGGGATGTTTAGTCATGCATTTAGACTGTTGGTAGAACCTTACCCTGTCGCATGCTGCCAGTTTCTTCTGTTTTTTCAACTGACTACCCTCGCTGCTGAAGCCGTAGGAATGTTCAGGCATATAACAACTGAAGCTGGATATTCTGTTCTTGTGAGAACCCTTGCTCTGCCAACTTGAAGAATGTGACATTGACCATGGATATGGTTGTCTGGTGGGCTTCATGTAAGCCATGTTTGTTGAGACATTGCAGATCGATCCATTGCCGTAAGTAAGCTACAAGATAGATCGCAGTCATAGATAACAGCATTTCTGAATCCTGCGTGCAACCTGCGTCACTCTATGTACAATGGAACAGTCCTAGTAAAGTACTCATATACATCACCGCAACTCTCCTGACGTGTGTCTGAACTGAGGTAAATCTCTATTGAATCATGTCTGCACGTAGTACACTTGTATCAAGTTGTATGCCAGAAGACGTGCAAGCAGCATAGCATATTATTTTTCTCCCTCGCTCAATTGCATGTGAGAAAAAGAAAAGATTCATTAAGAATTTGTTTATAAGTCTCTACCTCCACCGCAGCTGGATATAGCAAAATTACAAATCCTCCTATGACAGTAAACCATATAATTAATGTCAGTTAAGATCAGAGAGTATTCTGAAACTGGTCATCTAAGTGGCATAGGGGAGATAACGTATAATGGTTACATATTAGTTTGTGATATACAACTGTATACAAGCAGATGTGTTATTGTACATTTATCATGTTGGCAGAACCTTTACCTAGAATAGGTAACCGCGAATTCCGAAGAGGTGGTGTAATTTCTAGAGTGTGTCTTTTGTTTGAGGAAATTTCCTAGACGTGACATGCTGTCAATTTGTGTTGGTTCTTTCCCCCTACGGCTCCCATTGCTGAAGCTGGGAATGGTGGGTTAACATATGAAGGAAGCTGAGGGTTTCGACTCCCCGTTTGCGCGAGAGCGTGAAAGTTGTCATCTCCATGCATGAGTCAGGAATCTTTGGCTCAATGCGGAGCTTATCTGGATTTCAGGAATAGAAGGGAGTACAAGGACTCGGTTAATCGAAAACTAGAGCTAAAAAGGAGGGTGGAGCAGACTGCTCAAGGTTATAAAACTAGTTTTCAGTAGTGACTGCACAAAGTTTATACAGGAAGGTGAACCAGATTGTATTCTAAAACCAATCATCTGAGTTGTATAGGGGAATCTATTTATCTAGCTAATTTAAAGACTACCTTTTGTTAGAACCGTTATCTACCTACTTAAGAAGCTGACATTTTGCCATGCATGTTTCGACACTGACCATGGATCGATGGATACCGACATTCTGATTGCATATGGAAGAGGCGAGATATACTTTGTAACTGAGAGGAGACATGCTATCGATGTTTCTTTTTTGAGGGAAGACATGCTACCGAATACCGATGTTGAGGTAACAATCGCAACGAACCATGGTCTGTATATATCTACGGTAGGTTAAACTTGTTTCTTCCTCAACGTATTCAGACTGGCCCTATTTTTTCATCAGCCCAAACTACCCTAGCAACATGATACCGTCAAGAAATTAAACCGCCTCTTAAAATTTCTCGTTTATGGATTCAGTGTCAGGCAGCTGGATGGATATTGCATAATGACCTATATCATTGCACAGTTAATGTCTCCTCCCAAACCAACTAGTCACATGACCTTGAACTGAGTCAACATATTCACCTATGACGCTCAAGTGTTAAGTTTCAGAAGACACCATTGGCTAGTTTAGTAAAAGCATGTATCTATTCAGAAAAGCTCAGTTCTTCCTCGTATAAGAATTGTGCAATCCTCACCAGAAACTGAATAATTTAAGCGATGTTCCAGCAGAAAAATCAAAGTGAGCACCTCGATAAGGTACTTCTTCGAATATAACTGACACCAGCCATTCTTTGATTCTTATTTGGTCCAGGTTTTTTGGCAATTCGATTGTGCATTGATCCAAAAATGGATTATTCATAGTACTATATCACAAGGTTTTGGAATAATATAAAGCTTATAAACCATACAGCCACAAGAAGTAATCAAGGTTGGACAAAATACAAAGTGAGATAGGGAAGAATAACTCCAAACAGGGCCAGACCGACGTCTTGAGCATCAACATCCACATGCGAAGGGGTCAGTTAGATCCAAATCACTAACATGCTCGATACCTGGAACATCGTGATCACACGATTTTGAAAAACAAAGCTGAGCACCTCTAGAAGCCCTCTTCTCCATCTCAAGCAACCTATGTTGTTCTGCGAAGAAATCCTCACTGTAATCTTCTGATGCAACCTCTAGTGTGATCGACTCTAGCATTCTTGCGTTCAGTACAAAAAATGTGGCAAAGCTAACTTGTGCCCTGATGCCCCGGTAAAATCCCAGCACTACTGTCTTCAAACGGATGTCAAGAGATGTGAGAAGATTCCGTTGTTTTCTACGCCACAAATTCTTTTTCCCTGATTGAGTTCTCTGAATGAACAGAAAAAAAGGCAACCCCTTCAGAACTCCAAGTAGATCAAAAAAGCAACTTAGTGAACACTAGTACAGTATGAAATATTAATGAATCATCACTTTCAAAAATAAAATAATGAATCATCACCTTCACATACAACTTCTCCAAACATGGAAAGCATCTCATGAAGTCAATAACCATATTGAGATTAAAATATCTCATGATGATAGCTAAGATCTTGACAGAACGCACCACAGTTGCCAGGTTAACAATATGCAATCCCTTTATCAAGCATGGAAGATGACATTAAGACAATAGGACATAAATAAGTACAGACGATATGTAACTTCACTGCAAACAATTAACTTAGAAGTGATGGAAAAGGCAGGAAGTACAGAAGATATATAGAACTACCTGAATAACCGTGGAGCTAAACTTCATACTGCAGTTCGTAGCATATTCAGAAATGTAGCCCAACGTTTCCAGTTTAGGCGCGGAGATCACTGACACTTGCATTTCCATATGCATTTTAAGATATAGCAATCTCTGAAGTGAAGGTGCGTCCTCAATGACGAGTTCAACAAAACTAGAATGAATGCCTATACTTTTAAGGGTAGGGGAGTTGATCCTGAGACCACGGAACTGAAAGCGGGTCCTGAGCAGCAAGCACTCAAGGCCAGGGCAGCCGGAGGTGATAATGCTGTGCAGCGAGCCCGCCGAGATTTCAACCTCCACGAGTGCAAGCTTCCTGAGCTGGGGAAAGCGAAGCGTTTGAACCATGTCGTCCGGGAGATGGCACTGGCTAATGGTGGCGACACGGAGAGTGGACGAGAACGCCGGTGTTGATTGCAGCGGCACTAAGATTGGACCTGGAATTTCGTATCTTGGCTCTGGGTAGAACTCAAGCTCCTGGAGCTTGTCGAGAGCGGGGGATCCGAGCCAGGTTTCCAGCACGTTGCCTCCGTACCGTAGCACGCGCGCCGGGAGGCAGAGGCGGTGGACGGGTCCCTCGTGCGCCGAGAGGATGACGCCGGTGAGGACACCATCTTCATTGCCAGGGAGGCCACGGCAGTCGAGGTTAATAGGGGCGTCGCGCCATATGTCGCGCCACCGAGACGCGAGGGCCTGGGTGCAGGCGCCGTCCTTGGTGGGAGGAGGAAGATGATCTCGCCGAGGACGGCGTCGGGAAGCTCGCTGATGCGGTCCGGCGAGTCTTCACCGCCATCTTCCCCTGCTTCCGGCGGTTGTTCTTGGCTTCTGATCTCCGGGATCGTGGGTTGTGGATCGGTCGATTCTGAAGCAGACCGCGACGGCGCCGCCTCGTGGGTGCTCGTTGGCGCGAGTTTCATCTTTTTGGCACTAGGACCTGCCGACTCCATCGCCATTGTTAGCGCCGCCGCTCTGTGGTGAGGCTGCCCTGCCCCGCGCACTCTCGGACTCAACTAATGGCCCAGATAACGGGCCTGCCTGAGTTCTTCGCGATATTAACGGCCCACGAGCCGGATTTTGTTTAGGGAAACAATAAAGGCTTTTTTTGCAACTCACATACTTTTATTACTCATCGTTCCTGTACATAGGTAACATTCTCTCAGAAATGTTGCGACATAGCCTCCCGCCCCGGCGAGCTTCCCGCTCCGAGCGTGTCCCCGTTCGCCTCTGCGACAATGCGGCTGCGGGCACGGTAGGTGTGCCCCTGTGGGCGTTCCTGGGCCTGATCTGGCCCCATATGGGTTTCGGCGGGCTGTCCAGCCGAATTTGTTGGTGTTCGTCCCTGGCCGCCGACGGTGTGCTATCCACTGTTCGCCAGTGTTGCGCTCTCTGGTGGTTGTGAGAGTCGTCTACCTTTTTACTCGACCATCATCCTGCAATGGGGTGCCATTGGGGCTGGCTGGTGTCGTGGCTTACCAGATGGCGGCTGTCGTGTTCCGAAACACGGACACACCGGGGATGGCGAACACCCCTTGTTTGGTCATTAGATGGGCGCGAGGTGCTTCGAAGTCAGTTCCCGAAGACGAACACAAACACACGAGATTTTACCCAGGTTCAGGCGCGTCGCCGCGTAATGTCCTACGTTCTGCTTGTCTGGCTTGATTGAAGATGAATGGTGGAGTACAATGCGTCGCCCGCAGCCCTCTCGTCAACACTTAGGAACTCTCCGAGTTCCACATCGGGTAGGTCTCCGAGGTGTCATCGTCGAGCCCCCGAGCTGAATGACTAACTGAGAGGATCTACTGGCTATGGTGTGCTCTCCTCCTCACCGTGGCCTCGGGCCTCCTTTTATACTGTAAGGGTACACCACTGGGGGTCACGCTGGGAGGCCGCCACCAGGGCAGGGCACGCGTCGTGCCGTTGCTTCAAGTGGCGGCTTCTTGGTGTCGTTGTGCCGCCGTCCAAGTTGCGATGTCCTCCATGCCGCTGCCTTCGCCGGGGTCGAGGTGACGGCCCGTCCAGTCTTGTCCTCGGCCCGGGCATCGCGCTGAGCCCTGTGCCTGCCAGGAGGAGACGGCGCGATGGGTCTTGTCGGTGTCACGCCTGCACCGGGCAGCAGGCCTGAGATGTCTTGTCCCTGACGCCCGCTGCGCTTCCTTCCCTGCAAAGCTACCCCTCCGGGCGGCGATGCAGGAATCTTTCGCCACGGGCGTGGTCCCCGCCTTTCGGGCGAGGAAAGGGGGGGTTCCTGGGCCCTTCTTTCTCCTTCTCCCGGGGGCTCCTCACCAGGCTCTCGTCTTCGGGTGGGCGCGTTCCTATGGTGACGCCACGGGTTCCCCCTGGGGCACGCGACCGGCGCTCGGGGGTCCCCCCTCTTCTCGAACGCTGACAGCGGCCATGGTGGCGATGGGTTCCCTACATGGGGCGTCGTGGCTGGGTATTGAGCCCTCCTCTTTCTCGCCATCAGTGTAGATGACATAGTTCTTTTATGTACTTGTGTACCCCATATGGTTCTACAGATGATGTCCATGGGTGTGTGATACGTGCATTTTATATCGTCATTTATACAACTTTTATTATCATATTACAATGTTAGTTGCATTGTTATATCATTATTTTTACATGTTTTAGATGATTTATGGGACTTTCATATAAAGTCCCTATTTTTGGTATTTAATTTATGGGAGGCAGAAAACCTCCCTTTTCTTGTTTTTAATGTTTCAGGAGCTACATGGACCCAAATAAAAAAAGGAAATTGCACAACTCGTTTTTCATCGGAAGAATGGCAGAGGGAAGAAGATCGAAGAGAGGAGAGCCACGAGGCCCAAAATAGGTGGGCCCACGCGGCTAGATTCCTTGGCCGCGTGGGCCCACTAACTTTGGCCTCGGGCACCTCCTCGCTCGGGGCTTTTTATCGACGCCTTCGCCTCGCCCGAAAAGTTACGCCCTAATTTTCTCGAAACCATCTGAGGCCGCGGCGGCGGCGAAACTCCTGATTCCTTCCGTGGGGGATCAGATCCTGCTCCTCCGGAGCTCCGGAGAAGAGGCAAATCATCGTTACCGTCATCACCTCTCCTCCTTGGCGTGGGAGGAGGCATCTACATCATCACCATCATCATCACCAGCACCATCTCCACATCATCTCCGTGATCCACTCCGTTCCTCTCGTAGTTTGAGAGTTGCTATACCCTAGATACTTGTCTTGTGCTACTATTCATGTTTGTGATTGAGTACTTGTCATTATTTGGTGGTGAAGTTATATTTTCAGATTGTGTTATACCACTTATGCCACTGAATATCATCATGTTTGCACGTTGTGAGTAGTTCCCATATGTTCCAAAGGGCATAGGATGAATTGGCAATGATTTATATATGACATGTGTTGATATTTTGTCTAGTGTTTATCTTCTTATGTGATTCTATGATGGTGTTGTGCGAACGTCGACTGCACAACACTTCACCTATATGGGCTCATAGAAGAACACCGCAGTGTAATGAATTGAGGGAGACTTGGGAGGACATGTAAACCTGAGACCGAATCATGAAGTTATGTTATGAGGGTATTAGTATCGGGGACCTTAGAGTGTAATGCTATGGTGGGACTTTATGTCTTAATAATTCTTGTGCAATCATTTACTTGGCCACATGATCCATCATAAGGGGTTTAGTTTATTTATTTAGCTATACCTAATAATGGCTCCGTCCAAAGAAGATTAAAACTTGACAAGATATTCAACGTGTTGTTTAATAAATCTCTATGCCTATGCAATATCCATGCCGCCCTCGAGAACGTTTTCCACATATAAGTTACACATCACTTGAGCCTGTCCTCTTGCCACGTAAGAGGATTGGGCTTTCTCTCTTTAAGCTTTCACTTGCTACTATTTATTTTCAGCATTGCAACTATACAACCAAAAATACCAAAAACACTTGCATCTTTTATTGTTTTATTTATCAATCTTGCTAACCAATACCTCCAGCTCCTCGTGGGTTCGACAACCTTTTCTAATCGAAAGGTACTACAATTGATCTCCTGCACTTTGGAGTCATCAAGATACTTTTCTGGCGCCGTTGCCGGGGAGCGTAGCGCTATTGGTAAGAAGTTTGGTAAGGAAACTTGAAAGCTGTTTTATCTCATTGCTACTATGGCATTTATGAATCGTGCCTCGCTGCATATTTCTTTATATGAAAGTGCTTATGCCACTGCTCCTAAAGTGGTTGAAACTACTGTGCCTGAGATACCTAAAGTGAGATATAAAATTCCCATTGGTCATGTTAAAAGAGTTATGAAAAATCCATTTGCAGGGAATGGAACTAAGCTGCACGTGAACACATGGCGATAATTGAAGACATATGTGGTTTATTTAGACTTCCTGGTATTTCTGAGGATCTAGTAATGCTCGTGATTGGTACAGGTCTTTGGATGAAGAAGTCACTATGAATGGAGTGTTCTGAGGAAGGTTTTCTTTCTTAAATATTTTACTCCTAAAGAAGCTTATGAGAACCGCTGCTATATATTTAATTTCTGGCCACATCTGGGAGAGAGTATTACTCAAGCTTGGGGGAGGTTAAAGGAACTCCTTCGCAAGAATCCTTGTCATGATCTTACAAGGAAAATTATATTGATAAACTTTTATGTGAGGCTACCAAGAAAGACAAGGAATTTTGGATAATTCATCTGGTGGAAGTTTTACAAATAATACTGAAGAAGAAGCATGGAATTTATTGGAGACTATTTCTGAAATACTGTCATTGGGATCTTGATAAAGGTAATGAGCCCTATTTGGATTATAAATTCATGTGTAGAGAACTTCTCTACTTCTATTTGTTTAAAATCTGAGTGATAATTTTCTTGATCCTTATGTTATAATTGAGATAGCTAAATCTTTTGCTGATCATATTGTGTTCCTAAAAGTGGTTTGAAGTTTATGTTGAACCTGTTAAACAATCTATTGTTGTTCCTAAAGTTATTAAACAGTAGAACCAGTGTCATCTGTGACAATTGAGGAGTATGTTGAACCACCTCCATATCCAAACCAAGTTAAGGAGAATTTACTTATTGCTGTTACTAACAAGAGTAACAGAAGATGTTCTCAGCCTTATGAACAGGTGGAAGTCAACAGTCAAATTTCTATATCAAGCAATTAAATGAAGAAGATGTGATGTTTATTTATGTGAAGATGCTACTAAAGTCATCAAAGGTAATTCGGCCAAGGTTGGTAAACCTGTTATATCATGCTCTATTGGGACTTCAAGTTATCATGGTTTGTGATATTGGAGCAAGTATTAGTGTCATTCCATATTCTCTTTATCTTGAAATCAAGCCTGATATTGATCCTATCATTATGGAAGAGACAGGTATGACAATTCAACTTGCTAATAAAGATTATATTAGTCCATTTGGAATTGTTAGAGATGTTGAAGTATTGGTTGGCAAAATAAAATATCCTGCTGATTTTATTGTGCTTGGTTGTCCTCAAGATTCATTTTGTCCTATCATTTTTGGTAGACCTTTCTTACACTGTTGGTGCTGAAATTAATTTGCCTAAAGAGAAAGTGTTTATTAAATGTGCTGGAGAAAAACTTGAATTCAACTTTTCTAAATTTGCTGATAAACATGGTGAAAGAGCCAATTTCTGAAGATAATTGAAACTCTTGCTCATATAGCTGTAGCTTCAACAGATGTTGTAGAACGTTATATGCTTAATCAAGATGAACCATTTAATGATGAGGAAAAAGATGCTTTAGAACAAATATTATGGCAACAACCACCACAATTACAATTGCATATCCCACCTGATAATTTAGGAGTGCTACCACCACCTAAAGGGGATCCTAGTTTTGAATTAAAACCTTTGCCTACAAATCTAAATATGCATATTTGGATGAGAAGAGCATATATCCTGTCATTATTAGTGCTAACCTTTCAGCTGAAGAAGAAGAGAAATTACTTGATGTGCTAAAGCTCACCGACCAGCCATTGGATACTCTCTTGATGATCTTAAAGGTATAAGCCCAGCTCTATGTATGCATAAAATTAATTTGGAAGAGGATGCAAAACCTGTTGTTGATTATCAACGCCGTCTCCATCCAAAAATGAAAGAAGTGGTAAGGAAAGAGGTAATAAGACTTATTGAAGCTGGTATCATTTATCCATAGCTGATAGTAAGTGGGTTAGTCCTGTTCATTGTGTTCCTAAAAAGGGTGGAATGACTGTTGTTCCAAATGATGAGGATGAACTTGTGGCTCAACGTACTGTTGTTGGTTATAGGATGTGTATTGATTTCAGAAGTTAAATAAAGCAACTCGAAAGATCATTACCCATTGCCATTTATTGATCAAATGTTAGAAAGGTTATCTAAACACTCTCACTTTTGCTATTAGATGGTTATTCAGGTTTCTCACAAATTCCTGTCCATAAGGATGATCAAGAAAAGACCACTTTTACTTGCCCATATGGTACATTTGCTTATAGGAGAATGCCATTCGGTTTGTGCAATGCTCCTGCTACTTTTCAAAGATGCATGAATGCTATATTTGCTGATTATATTGAAAAGATAATGGAAGTTTTTATGGATGATTTTTCTGTGTATGGTACTTCCTTCGATAATTGCTTGTTCAACCTTAACAAAGTTTTGCAGCGTTGTGAAGACCAACACTTAGTTCTTAATTGGGAGAAGTGTCACTTCATGGTTACTGAAGGTATTGTTCTTGGGCATAAGATTTCTGGAAGAGGAATAGAAGTTGACCCAGCAAAGATAGAAGCTATTGAAAAGCTGCCATACCCAAGGGACAAAGGTATAAGAAGTTTTCTTGGGCATGCAGGTTTTTACCGTAGGTTTATTAAAGATTTCTCCAAAATATCAAAACCTCTAACCAATCTTTTGCAAAAGGATGTTCCTTTCTCTTTTAATGATGATTGCATTTGAAGAATGCTTTAATAAGTGCTCCTATTATTCAACCTCCTGATTGGAAATTGCCTTTTGAAATTATGTGTGATGCTAGTGATTATGCAGTTGGGGCTGTTTTGGGCCAACGTGTTGATAAGAAACTGAATGTTATTTATTATGCTAGTAGAACACTTGATGCTGCTCAAAGAATTATGCTACAACTGAAAAGAATTTTTAGCAGTGCTATTTGCTTGTGACAAGTTTAGACCTTATATTACTGATTCAAAGTCACATACATACTGATCATTCTGCTATTAAATACTTAATGAATAAGAAAGATGCTAAGCCTAGACTAATAAGATGGGTACTTTATTGCAAGAATTTGATTTACACATTGTTGATAGGAAAGGGGAAGATAATCAAGTAGCTGATCATCTTCTAGAATGGAAAATATACCTGATGATCCTATTCCTATTAATGATAGCTTTGTTAATGAACAACTTGCAATTGTTAATGTTTCTAGTGCTAAAGTTGCATCTCCATGGTTTGCCAACTATGCAAATTTTATTGTTGGTAAAGTTTTGCCTCCACACTTCACTTCAACAAAGAAAGAAATTCTTTTATGATCTTAGACATTATTTTTGGGATGATCCTTTCCTTTATAAGAAAAGTGTGGATGGTATTATTAGACGTTGTGTACCTGAGCATGAACAACAGGCTATTATAAGAGATTGTCATGACAGTCCCTATGGAGGGCATCATGCAGGAGATCGTACAGGTGCAAAGGTATTACAATCTGGTTTTTATTGGCCTACTTTATTTAAGGATTGTGCTGAATATGTTAAATCTTGTGATAAATGTCAAAGAGTAGGAAATATTGGTAGGAGAAATGAAATGCCTATGAATTATTCTTTACCACTTGAGCCATTTGATGTGTGGGGTTTTGACTTTATGGGACCTTTCCCAGAATCAAAGACAAAGCATACTCATATTTTGGTTGCAGTGGATTATGTTACAAAGTGGGTGGAAGCAATTCCAACCAAAAGTGCAGATCATGCCACAGCAATGAAGATGCTCAAGGACATCATTTTCCCCAGGTTTGGTGTTCCTAGGTTTTTAATTACTGATGGTGGTTCTCATTTCTTGCATGGTGTTCTTAGAAAAACATTGGCAAAATATGATGTTAACCATAGAATTGCATCTCCTTATCATCCTCAAACAAGTGGACAAGTTGAATTAAGCAATAGGGAAATTAAACTCATTTTGGAAAAGACAGTGAATAAGTCTAGTCTGATTGGCCTCTTAAAATTAATGATGCATTATGGGCTTATAGAACTGCTTTTAAAAATCCTATGGGAATGTCTCCTTATAAAATGGTTTATGGAAAAGCTTGTCATTTACCTGTTGAACTAGAACATAAAGCTAGATGGGCTATTAAACAATTGAACTTTGATTTTAAACTGCAGGAGAGAAGAGAATTCTTGATTTAAACCTACTAGATGAATGGAGACGAAGATTATGAAAGTGCTAAAATGTTTAAATAAAAAGTTAAGATTTGGCATGACAAGAAAATTAAGAGAAAGGAATTCAAAGTAGGTGATCAAGTTTTATTATACAACTCTCGTTTCAAGTTTTCTGCAGGGTAGTTAGCTTCAAAGTGGCAGGGACCATTAGTGATACAGGAGGTGTACTGTTCAGGAGCTATCCGTCTTCACGGTGACATGAAAGGTAAACCTCATGTAGTTAATGGACAACGCCTAAAACATTACATTGCAGGAAAAACTTCATCGGAATGGTGGAAGAGTTGAACCTACAAACACCGGAGGAGGTAATAGAGAGAGGTAGTGCAGTTTCAGAAACCCTAAATCAATAAAAGGTAACTTTAGTGTTGGAAAGTTTCTCGAAATCGCATAATATTTTACTGAAGTGAGTTTTTATGGAAATTAACGTGTGGGACAAGAAAACTGGAAGGAACGGAGACCCGAGGAAGGAAACAAGGGGTCCCACGCGGCCAGATTCCTTGGCCGCGTGGGCCCACTCCTTTACCTCCTCGGAGTCCCTTTTCGCCCCGTTTTCGACTCCGACGCTTCGTCTTGACCTAAAAATCATCAATATATACCCCTTTCTGCCAAACTAATTTCGCACCGAGCGTCCTCGAGCGATTCTTGCTTTTTTTTTTGTTTCGGCCTGTCAGGTTTTTAGCTATGTCTTTGGGAGACTCGTACCAATGCTCCTCGAGGGCAACAGCCCCACGTCCATATGGAGGAGGAATAGGAAGAGGAAGGACTACTCCGATGATGAAGACTACAAGCTTGACGAGGAGGAGATGGAGGAAGAAGAAGCAGAAGAGGGGGAATACAATGTTGGATATATGCCCTAAGAGACAATAAATATATCTGTTTCATGATTAATGTATTATGTCTTTATGCTATAACTGCTATGGTCTATAAATGTGAGATTTATAGGGAAACACATACGCACGTGTAGAGATATAATCAAACCCATTTACCCTTTGTCCTGTCTCTTGGACGAACTCGTTAATACTGGATGGCGATGTTTTCCAGCCATGGACAAGTGCTCATGTCATTATTAATAGGAGCATATTGTTAAGTTAACAATATGACTGGGAAGACCCAAATTATGATATACTACGAGATCAAGTTTCGTATAAATAGTATAGTCTAGGATTGATTGCTTGCTTATTCCTTAGACCATGAGAATACATGGTTATGTGTATTGGAGAGGAAGCTTTGACATAGTCAATCATTACGGCCGTAACAGGGTAATCAAAAAGGCTTTGATTGGGTAACCTCGAAGGTATACTATAACCATAGTAGTTCAAGACTGAGAATCACACCTCTAAAAGTAATAGAGAGATACAACCAGAATCCGCTCTAGTGTGAAAGTGTCCATTGACAAGTCTGCGCAGACAGGGTAATGATATGCAAATATCATGAGATACTTAAACATGAGTTAAAGAGTAAAGGCATCGTACCGGTAACAAGGATAAGGTGACATAGTAAATGAAAGCTATCATTTATGGTAATGTCATATATCTCGCCTTGGGTATTTGATGAGTATCGTGATGGTGATAGGTTAAACATGTTAATCAAGCAGGTTCAAAAGAATGTCTTCGCATAACGGTAGCAGCTATACAGAACGTCCAGGTTCTGACACTGGCAAGTGATTGGATAAGCATTTCCAATTATAGTTACACGTATCGAACCTGTAGGGGTCACACACTTAAGGCGTCAAGGTCTGCTGTATTCGTAGAGGTCCGGAGTAGAGAGGTTGTATCATCTGGGATGGTTTCCGGCGCGATAGAATTACATTCGGAGAATTAGATCATGAAGAAAGAAAAGGTTTATAAAGAAAGGAAATAATTGTCCAAGTATATTTTGTCGGCAGACACTAGGTGTCTCGGATCATATAAATATGTTTGTATGATAAGTAATTAATTCTGGGAATTAATTAGACAAAATATTTATTGATTAAATATTAATTTATTTAATTGAATGGAAATTATTAAAAGCCAATAAAAAGTGGCTGCCACATGGGCCCCTTCAGCCCACATGGCAGCCGCACCACCGCAAGGTGGTGGGCCGAGTCGGCCAGCCAAGCCTTAGTGGGCCTCGGCCCACGAAGGGCAAGGCGGTGGCGGGAGGCCGAGCCAAGGCCGGCTTGGGTGGGCCCCACCCACCCGAGTCGGTGGCCAGGGCGGGCCCCACCCGCAGGTCGGTGGCCAGGTGGGCCCCACTGATGTCTACGTGTGCTTCTATTCTTGTAGACAGTGTTGGGCCTCCAAGAGCAGAGGTTTGTAGAACAGCAGCAAGTTTCCCTTAAGTGAATCTCCCAAGGTTTATCGAACTCAGAGAGGTAGAGGTCAAAGATATTCCTCTCAAGCAACCCTGCAATTAAGATACAAGATGTCTCTTGTGTCCCCAACACACCTAATACACTTGTCAGATGTATAGGTGCACTAGTTCGGCGAAGAGATAGTGAAATACAAGTAATATGGATGATTATAAGTAGTAACTGCAATCTGAAATAAAGATGGCAGCAAGCAAACATGTAGCAGAACTTGTTGTAAACGGTGTTTCAATGCTTAGAAACAAGGCCTAGGGATCATACTTTCACTAGTGGACACTCTCAACAATGATCTCATAATTGAATAAATAAAAGCTACTATTAAACACTCTCTTGTTGGATAACAAACACCATTCATCGTGTAGGGCTACAAAAGCACACCTCAAGCCGGAGTAAACAAGCGCCACAACGTCATAAAGGAATCACACACGGTGCACACACTGTCACCTTTACACCGTGGAGAGTACCGGAGTTCATATTAAAGTAACCTATATAGTGCATAATAGATAAAGAGTAACATCTACATATTCAACTAGATTACAAAGCTCATGATCACATAAAGATCACACCATGGGAGAGAGAGATGAACCACATAGCTACCGGTAGAGCCCTCAGCCTCGGGGGAGAACTACTCCCTCCTCATCATGGGAGTCAGCAGCGGCGATGAAGATGGCGGTGGTGTCGATGGAGATGACTCCGGGGGCAATTCCCCGTCCCGGCGGCGTGCCGGAACAGAGATTCTGTCCCCGAAACTTGATGTCGATGGCGGCGGCGCTACAGAACTCTTCGTGGAATATGGCTTCGTATTTTAGGGTTTTCGCGTCTGAGTCAATATATAGGCGAAGGGGCAACGTCGGTGGAGGCTCGAGGGGCCCAAACCACCAGGTGGCGCGGCAGGGGGCCCACCCGCGCCTGGGTGTGGTTTGGCCACCTCGGCGCCCTCCTTCGTCTCTCCTTCGGACTCCGTGATGGTGCTGGAAAAATAGGGACGTGGCCTTTTGTTTCGTGCAATTCCGAGAATATTTCCAGAAGTAACTTTCTGAAACCAAAAACAGCAGAAAACAGGGAACTGGCACTGTGGCATCTTGTTAATAGGTTAGTCCCAGAAAATGCATAAAAGTGATACGAAGTGTATATAAAACATGTAGCAAATGGTATAATATAAGCATGGAACAACAGAAATTATTGATACGTTGGAGACGTATCAAGCATCCCAAGCTTAGTTCTACTCGTTCTCGAGTAGGTAAAACGATAACAACAAATAATTTCTGAGGAGACATGCTTTCACACAATCTTGATCAATATATTGCAAGGCTCATGTCATGAATGAAGTGACTCAAAGCAATGATCTATAGTTTGCTAACAAATAGATAAAGAGTAAACAATGAATCATATAAGCAAAAACTTTTCATGAATAGTACTTTCAAGACAAGCATCAAAAAGTTTTGCATAAAAGGTAACTCATAAAGCAATAGATTCAAAGTAAAAGGCATTGAAGCAACACAAAGGATGATTAAGTTTCAGCAATTGCTTTCAACTTGTAACATGTATATCTCATGGATAGTTGTCAACATAAAGCAATATAACAAGTGCAATAAGTAAATATGTAAGAATCAATGCACACAAAGTTGACACAAGTGTTTGCTTCTAAGATAGAAAGGAGTAGGTAAACTGACTCAACATAAAGTAAAAGATAGGCCCTTCGCAGAGGGAAGCAGGGATTAAATCATGTGCTAGAGCTTTTTAAGTTTTCGAAAGCATATAGAGAGCACAAAATAAGTATTTGAGAGGTGTTTGTTGTTGTCAACGAATGGTAGTGGGCACTCTAACCCCCTTGTCAACCAGACTTTCAAAGAGTGGCTCCATGAAGGACGTTATCTCTACCAGCAAGGTAGATCATCCATCTTCTCTTTTGTTTACACATGTATTTTAGTTTCTTTATAGATGACACTCCTCCCAACCTTTTGCTTACACAAGCCATGGCTAACCGAATCCTCGGGTGCCTTCCAACATTCACATACCATGGAGGAGTGTCTATTGCAAAATTAAGTTGCTTACTGATAAATCAGGGCAAAACATGTGAAGAGAATTATTAATGAAAGTTGTAATTAATTGGGGCTGGGCACCCCGTTGCCAGCTCTTTTTGCAAATTATTGGATAAGCGGATGTATATGCCACTAGTCCAGGTGAAAGTCTGTCAGAAGTAAATGACAAGATTGAAAGATAAAACACCACATACTTCCTCATGAGCTATAAAACATTGACACAAATAAGGAGTAATAAAGTTTTGAATAGTTTAAAGGTAGCACATGAAATATTTACTTGGAATGGCAGGAAATACCACATAGTAGGTAGGTATGGTGGACACAAATGGCATGGGTTTTGGCTCAAGTTTTGGATGCACGAGAAGCATTCCCTCTCAGTACAGAGTTTAGGCTAGCAAGGTTATTTGAAGCAAACACAAGTATAAACCGGTACAGCAAGAATCACATAAAAACATATTGCAAGTATTATAAGACTCTACACTGTCTTCCTTGTTGCTCAAACATTTTACCAGAAAATATCTAGACCTTAGAGATAGCAAACATGCAAACCAAGTTTCAACAAGCTCTACGGTAGTTCTCCACTAATAGGCTTTAACTACATGATGCAAGAGCTTAAACATGATCTACTTGAGAGCTCAAAACAATTGCAAAGTGTCAAAATGAAACAAGACAATGATCTACAAGAATGCATATGTCTTTTCCAATACCAACTACCACATGTAGCATTTTCTTTTTCCAACCAAACACCAATCAATTTATTTAAACATAAACTCTCCAAATGATATACATGCAGCAAGAGAGTGCTTATAAACAAGTACTAACAGCTCAAAGAGATGCATGAAAAACAGGAGCTAAAAGCACTGCAGTAGCTAGTTAAGAATACTCAACAAATATAAGTGAAGAACATGAGTATTCACATGAAAAAGCGGAGCGTGTCTCTCTCCAACACAAGGATTGCTAGGATCCGAATTTATTCAAAACAAAACAAACAAACAAAAAAAAGCACACAGACGCTCCAAGTAAAGTACATAAGATGTGAAAGAATTAAAATATAGTTTCACTAGAGATGACCTGATAAGTTGTTGATGAAGAAGGGGATGCCTTGGGCATCCCCAAGCTTAGACGCTTGAGTCTTCTTGAATATGCAGGGATGAACCACGGGGGCATCCCCAAGCTTAGGCTTTTCACTCTTCTTGATAATATAATATCATTCTTCTCTTGATCCTTGAAAACTTTCTTCACACCAAACTCGAAATAGTTCTCATTAGAGGGTTAGTGCATAATCAAAAATTCTCATATTCTGGGATGACACAATCATTATTAAAGCTTCTGGACATTAGCTACAGCCACTGATGCTTTGTGGAACAAAGAAATCCACTCAAACATAGTAAAAGAGCGAATGCAAAACAAAAGGCAGAATCTGTCAAAAACAGAACAGTCTGAATACGAATTTTTTCGAGGCACTTAAGTTGCTCAGATGGAACAAGTCCAAATTAATGAAAGTTGCGTACATATCTGAGGAAGATGCGTGATTTTTTTCAGAATTTTTCGAATTTTCTGCAGGGAGAAAAGCTCAAAATCGTGACAGCTAAAAATCTGTCTCTGCGCAGAAATCCAAATCTTGCATCAACTTTCAATAAAAGACTTTACTTGGCACAACAATGCAATAAAATAAAGATACAAAGGAGTTGCTACAGAAGTAACAAGCACCTTGACTCAAAACAAAAAGAAAAGCAAAAATAACAGAAAATAAAAACGATGGGTTGTCTCCCATAAGCGCTTTTCTTTAACGCCTTTTAGCTAGGCATAGTGATTTTGATAATGCTCTCATATGTATAAGAGTTGAATATAGAGAGCATCAAAAAGCAAATACCAAACACATTTAAGTCTAACCCACTTCCTATGCAAAGGAATCTTGTAAGAAAACAAATTATTGATGCATGAAGCTACTAGCATAGAAAGACAAAACAAGTGCAACTTCAAAAATTTCAACAAAAAGAGAGGAGATTCAACATTATTGTGATATATGAAGCCATGTCTCCCCTCTCATAAAAACTTTCAGTAGCATCATTGATAAAATCCACAATATAACCATCACATGAAACATTCTTACCATGATCCATATGCACAAAAGTATCTTTATTTTCCACATAAGGAAAGTTCTTCTCATTAATAACAATGGGGTAGGATCATCATAAAGAACTCGAACATGATATACAAGTTGTATATTAAAGGGATGGTTTTGGGTAATCTCTCCATAACTATGGCAAGTTTCATGAGGATGACTGTAATTATAACCTATGTCATAGTATTCTTTATAATAATTATCAAAGACTGGAGGCATAGCATCATCATAAGCAATAGAATAGTCATCTTCCAAACTGTGTTCATTCGTAAACATATCATTATTTTTAATAGAAGGAGATGTATCAAGCATATAATCAGCAATAGCAAAAGAATTTTCAAACACATCACTAGGAGAAGAGGTCTCATATATATAATTATTACTAGCAAAAGGATTTTCAAACACCTCATCCCCAAGCTTAGAGCTTTTCATATCATCATTGGAAGAAACATGGATAGTACTAATAGTATGGCAATCATTAATATCATCATTTTCAGAATTGGTACCCCAAAGATTTTCAATATCAAAAGTAGTTTCATTTTCCCAATCATGATCACTAATATAAGTAAAAGGCATAGGTTCATCATCAAGTTCAGAATCATCGAATTCAGAATTATAAGTATCAATTGTAACAGGAGCAACAAGTTTGGGAGAAGATACCGTTTCCTCTCTCCTTTTACTCCTCTTCTTCTTCTTCTTTCCCCTCTTCTTTTTATTTTTAGGAGGGAGAGGTTTGAAAGGAAGCTCCTCCACATAACCTGGTTTAGTATTAGAGACAATGGAAGAAACTTGGGGGGACTCCTCTCTTTCATTAATGAGAACAAAACACATATTAGTCCTGTCATACTTTGGTAAAGTCTCATCCTTTATAATATTTGTATGTAGGTGTTAGCATGGCAATTATTAACACAATAGAGATAACATCCATGCAACACACTATTCATATCAAGATCACTCATATCTAACAAGGAAGTTTTTCTTGATAACTCTTCACACCCCAAAAATAATGTAAGTTCATCATGTTGATTAGGAGTGATCATGTTATCACAATACAAATTTGCAGTAATTGGATTCGAAAGGCTATTATCATGACCTGAACATTGAAAATTAAAATGACCCACTTCATAGCAAAGTTCACAAATAAAAGGATGGAGGTCACAAACTTTTTCACCAAGATCTCTTAGAGCCTTGTACCAAGTTCTAGTTTTTTCATTCCTATGATAGATACAATATTCATCTTCGATTTGATTAATTCCACAAGGTCTATGCATTCCACAAAAATTAACATGCTTATAAGAAATAGTATTTTCAGAAGTTTGAGCATGTTTATTGCAATCATTAACAACAATTTCATTTTCCATGCAAGTGTCTTTGAAAGGTTCATGATACACGTCCCAATTTTCTTTAGGAACATTAATATGAGAAGCAAAGGTTCTAAAACAATCAACAATTTGAGAATCAAGACCATATTTAGCACTAAGCTCTTGAAAACTAGCAGTTTCAACGAAAGACTTAATGCAATCATATTCATAGTTTATACCTGATTCTTTACCTTTGTCATTCTCCCAATCCTCAGCATTGTTTTGAATTCTTTCAAGAATATCCCATCTAGCTTCAACCTTCTTGCTTGTGAAAGAACCATGCGAACATGCATCTACATAATCCTTGTAATGACCTGAAAGCCTTGCATAAAAATTAGTAACAATTATTTCTTCAGAAAGCTCATGGTTAGGACACTTGAGTATTAATGTTTTCAGCCTTCCCCAAGCTTGAGCAATGCTTTCTCCATCATGAGGGTAAAAATTATAAATGTAATTCCTATCTAGATGCACTTCACGAAGAGGATAAAATTTAGAGTAAAAGAGAGATTCAAGCTGTTTCCAATTCGAAGGTTGTTCATCCAGCAGACTATACCATTCCTTTGCTTTGTCCTTAAGTGACAATGGAAATAGTTTCCTCATGACATTTTCTCTTGATAAACCTGCAACCTTAAATAACTCACAAAGTTCTGTAAGTTTCGACAAGTGAGCACTTGGATGGATTGATCCATCCCCTGCATACTGATCATTCATAACCCTTTCAACAATTTTCATAGGTATTTTAAAAGAAATACTTTCAACAGGTGGATTTGGAATATCACAAACATCATTAGAATTATCACATATTGGAGACAAATCATTATCAAGGAAAATAATTCCTCCAAGCTGAGGAGCAAAAAAGATTATTTTCATATAAACTAGCTTCCCCAAGCTTAGGCTTTTCCACAGCCTTAGCAATAATGGTGTCCAAAAAATTTATAGTAATAACATTACTACCACTATTATGCAAACAATCCTCCATAGGTTTTTTAATTTTCTCTTCAAAAGCATCATGTCCTAATTCCATATAAAGTTCATAGAGATCTCTAATTTTTTTGTTGTTTTCCATTAAGCCTAACTAGTGAAAATAAAAACAAGAAACAAAAAGAAATAATTGCAGAATCTAAAGGAGATACCTTCCAACGCTTACCTCCCCGGCAACGGCGCCAGAAAATAGCTTGATGTCTACGTGTGCTTCTATTCTTGTAGACAGTGTTGGGCCTCCAAGAGCAGAGGTTTGTAGAACAGCAGCAAGTTTCCCTTAAGTGAATCTCCCAAGGTTTATCGAACTCAGGGAGGTAGAGGTCAAAGATATTCCTCTCAAGCAACCCTGCAATTAAGATACAAGAAGTCTCTTGTGTCCCCAACACACCTAATACACTTGTCAGATGTATAGGTGCACTAGTTCGGCGAAGAGATAGTGAAATACAAGTAATATGGATGATTATAAGTAGTAACTGCAATCTGAAATAAAGATGGCAGCAAGCAAACATGTAGCAGAACTTGTTGTAAACGGTGTTTCAATGCTTAGAAACAAGGCCTAGGGATCATACTTTCACTAGTGGACACTCTCAACAATGATCTCATAATTGAATAAATAAAAGCTACTATTAAACACTCTCTTGTTGGATAACAAACACCATTCATCGTGTAGGGCTACAAAAGCACACCTCAAGCCGGAGTAAACAAGCGCCACAACGTCATAAAGGAATCACACACGGTGCACACACTGTCACCTTTACACCGTGGAGAGTACCGGAGTTCATATTAAAGTAACCTATATAGTGCATAATAGATAAAGAGTAACATCTACATATTCAACTAGATTACAAAGCTCATGATCACATAAAGATCACACCATGGGAGAGAGAGATGAACCACATAGCTACCGGTAGAGCCCTCAGCCTCGGGGGAGAACTACTCCCTCCTCATCATGGGAGTCAGCAGCGGCGATGAAGATGGCGGTGGTGTCGATGGAGATGACTCCGGGGGCAATTCCCCGTCCCGGCGGCGTGCCGGAACAGAGATTCTGTCCCCCGAAACTTGATGTCGATGGCGGCGGCGCTACAGAACTCTTCGTGGAATATGGCTTCGTATTTTAGGGTTTTCGCGTCTGAGTCAATATATAGGCGAAGGGGCAACGTCGGTGGAGGCTCGAGGGGCCCAAACCACCAGGTGGCGCGGCAGGGGGCCCACCCGCGCCTGGGTGTGGTTTGGCCACCTCGGCGCCCTCCTTCGTCTCTCCTTCGGACTCCGTGATGGTGCTGGAAAAATAGGGACGTGGCCTTTTGTTTCGTGCAATTCCGAGAATATTTCCAGAAGTAACTTTCTGAAACCAAAAACAGCAGAAAACAGGGAACTGGCACTGTGGCATCTTGTTAATAGGTTAGTCCCAGAAAATGCATAAAAGTGATACGAAGTGTATATAAAACATGTAGCAAATGGTATAATATAAGCATGGAACAACAGAAATTATTGATACGTTGGAGACGTATCAAGCATCCCAAGCTTAGTTCTACTCGTCCTCGAGTAGGTAAAACGATAACAACAAATAATTTCTGAGGAGACATGCTTTCACACAATCTTGATCAATATATTGCAAGGCTCATGTCATGAATGAAGTGACTCAAAGCAATGATCTATAGTTTGCTAACAAATAGATAAAGAGTAAACAATGAATCATATAAGCAAAAACTTTTCATGAATAGTACTTTCAAGACAAGCATCAAAAAGTTTTGCATAAAAGGTAACTCATAAAGCAATAGATTCAAAGTAAAAGGCATTGAAGCAACACAAAGGATGATTAAGTTTCAGCAATTGCTTTCAACTTGTAACATGTATATCTCATGGATAGTTGTCAACATAAAGCAATATAACAAGTGCAATAAGTAAATATGTAAGAATCAATGCACACAAAGTTGACACAAGTGTTTGCTTCTAAGATAGAAAGGAGTAGGTAAACTGACTCAACATAAAGTAAAAGATAGGCCCTTCGCAGAGGGAAGCAGGGATTAAATCATGTGCTAGAGCTTTTTAAGTTTTCGAAAGCATATAGAGAGCACAAAATAAGTATTTGAGAGGTGTTTGTTGTTGTCAACGAATGGTAGTGGGCACTCTAACCCCCTTGTCAACCAGACTTTCAAAGAGCGGCTCCCATGAAGGACGTTATCTCTACCAGCAAGGTAGATCATCCATCTTCTCTTTTGTTTACACATGTATTTTAGTTTCTTTATAGATGACACTCCTCCCAACCTTTTGCTTACACAAGCCATGGCTAACCGAATCCTCGGGTGCCTTCCAACATTCACATACCATGGAGGAGTGTCTATTGCAAAATTAAGTTGCTTACTGATAAATCAGGGCAAAACATGTGAAGAGAATTATTAATGAAAGTTGTAATTAATTGGGGCTGGGCACCCCGTTGCCAGCTCTTTTTGCAAATTATTGGATAAGCGGATGTATATGCCACTAGTCCAGGTGAAAGTCTGTCAGAAGTAAATGACAAGATTGAAAGATAAAACACCACATACTTCCTCATGAGCTATAAAACATTGACACAAATAAGGAGTAATAAAGTTTTGAATAGTTTAAAGGTAGCACATGAAATATTTACTTGGAATGGCAGGAAATACCACATAGTAGGTAGGTATGGTGGACACAAATGGCATGGGTTTTGGCTCAAGTTTTGGATGCACGAGAAGCATTCCCTCTCAGTACAGAGTTTAGGCTAGCAAGGTTGTTTGAAGCAAACACAAGTATAAACCGGTACAGCAAGAATCACATAAAAACATATTGCAAGTATTATAAGACTCTACACTGTCTTCCTTGTTGCTCAAACATTTTACCAGAAAATATCTAGACCTTAGAGATAGCAAACATGCAAACCAAGTTTCAACAAGCTCTACGGTAGTTCTCCACTAATAGGTTTTAACTACATGATGCAAGAGCTTAAACATGATCTACTTGAGAGCTCAAAACAATTGCAAAGTGTCAAATGAAACAAGACAATGATCTACAAGAATGCATATGTCTTTTCCAATACCAACTACCACATGTAGCATTTTCTTTTTCCAACCAAACACCAATCAATTTATTTAAACATAAACTCTCCAAATGATACTAATGCAGCAAGAGAGTGCTTATAAACAAGTACTAACAGCTCAAAGAGATGCATGAAAAACAGGAGCTAAAAGCACTGCAGTAGCTAGTTAAGAATACTCAACAAATATAAGTGAAGAACATGAGTATTCACATGAAAAAGCGGAGCGTGTCTCTCTCCAACACAAGGATTGCTAGGATCCGAATTTATTCAAAACAAAAACAAACAAACAAAAAAATAAAAGCACACAGACGCTCCAAGTAAAGTACATAAGATGTGAAAGAATTAAAATATAGTTTCACTAGAGATGACCTGATAAGTTGTTGATGAAGAAGGGGATGCCTTGGGCATCCCCAAGCTTAGACGCTTGAGTCTTCTTGAATATGCAGGGATGAACCACGGGGGCATCCCCAAGCTTAGGCTTTTCACTCTTCTTGATCATATAATATCATCTTCTCTCTTGATCCTTGAAAACTTCCTTCACACCAAACTCGAAATAGTTCTCATTAGAGGGTTAGTGCATAATCAAAAATTCTCATATTCTGATGACACAATCATTATTAAAGCTTCTGGACATTAGCTACAGCCACTGATGCTTTGTGGAGCAAAGAAATCCACTCAAACATAGTAAAAGAGAGAATGCAAAACAAAAGGCAGAATCTGTCAAAAACAGAACAGTCTGAATACGAATTTTTTCGAGGCACTTAAGTTGCTCAGATGGAACTCCAAATTAATGAAAGTTGCGTACATATCTGAGGAAGATGCGTGATTTTTTCAGAATTTTTCGAATTTTCTGCAGGGAGAAAAGCTCAAATCGTGACAGCTAAAAATCTGTCTCTGCGCAGAAATCCAAATCTTGCATCAACTTTCAATAAAAGACTTTACTTGGCACAACAATGCAATAAAATAAAGATACAAAGGAGTTGCTACAGAAGTAACAAGCACCTTGACTCAAAACAAAAAGAAAAGCAAAAATAACAGAAAATAAAAACGATGGGTTGTCTCCCATAAGCGCTTTTCTTTAACGCCTTTTAGCTAGGCATAGTGATTTTGATAATGCTCTCATATGTATAAGAGTTGAATATAGAGAGCATCAAAAAGCAAATACCAAACACATTTAAGTCTAACCCACTTCCTATGCAAAGGAATCTTGTAAGAAAACAAATTATTGATGCATGAAGCTACTAGCATAGAAAGACAAAACAAGTGCAACTTCAAAAATTTCAACAAAAAGAGAGGAGATTAATATTATTGTGATATATGAATCCATGTCTCCCTCTCTCATAAAAACTTTCAGTAGCATCATTGATAAAATCCACAATATAACCATCACATGAAACATTCTTACCATGATCCATATGCACAAAAGTATCTTATTTTCCACATAAGAAAGTTCTTCTCATTAATAACAATGGGGCAGGATCATCATAAAGAACTCGAACATGATAGACAAGTTGTATATTAAAGGGATGGTTTTGGGTAATCTCTCCATAACTATGACAAGTTTCATGAGGATGACTGTAATTATAACCTATGTCATAGTATTCTTTATAATAATTATCAAAGACTGGAGGCATAGTATCATCATAAGCAATAGAATAGTCATCTTCCAAACTGTGTTCATTCGTAAACATATCATTATTTTTAATAGAAGGAGATGTATCAAGCATATAATCAGCAATAGCAAAAGAATTTTCAAACACATCACTAGGAGAAGAGGTCTCATATATATAATTATTACTAGCAAAAGGATTTTCAAACACCTCATCCCCAAGCTTAGAGCTTTTCATATCATCATTGGAAGAAACATGGATAGTACTAATAGTATGGCAATCATTAATATCATCATTTTCAGAATTGGTACCCCAAAGATTTTCAATATCAAAAGTAGTTTCATTTTCCCAATCATGATCACTAATATAAGTAACAGGCATAGGTTCATCATCAAGTTCAGAATCATCGAATTCAGAATTATAAGTATCAATTGTAACAGGAGCAACAAGTTTGGGAGAAGATACCGTTTCCTCTCTCCTTTTACTCCTCTTCTTCTTCTTCTTTCCCCTCTTCTTTTTATCTTTAGGAGGGAGAGGTTTGAAAGGAAGCTCCTCCACATAACCTGGTTTAGTATTAGAGACAATGGAAGAAACTTGGGGGGACTCCTCTCTTTCATTAATGAGAACAAAACACATATTAGTCCTGTCATACTTTGGTAAAGTCTCATCCTTTATAATATTTTGTATGTAGGTGTTAGCATGGCAATTATTAACACAATAGAGATAACATCCATGCAACACACTATTCATATCAAGATCACTCATATCTAACAAGGAAGTTTTTCTTGATAACTCTTCACACCCCAAAAATAATGTAAGTTCATCATGTTGATTAGGAGTGATCATGTTATCACAATACAAATTTGCAGTAATTGGATTCGAAAGGCTATTATCATGACCTGAACATTGAAAATTAAAATGACCCACTTCATAGCAAAGTTCACAAATAAAAGGATGGAGGTCACAAACTTTTTCACCAAGATCTCTTAGAGCCTTGTACCAGTTCTAGTTTTTTCATTCCTATGATAGATACAATATTCATCTTCGATTTGATTAATTCCACAAGGTCTATGCATTCCACAAAAATTAACATGCTTATAAGAAATAGTATTTTCAGAAGTTTGAGCATGTTTATTGCAATCATTAACAACAATTTCATTTTCCATGCAAGTGTCTTTGAAAGGTTCATGATACACGTCCCAATTTTCTTTAGGAACATTAATATGAGAAGCAAAGGTTCTAAAACAATCAACAATAATTTGAGAATCAAGACCATATTTAGCACTAAGCTCTTGAAAACTAGCAGTTTCAACGAAAGACTTAATGCAATCATATTCATAGTTTATACCTGATTCTTTACCTTTGTCATTCTCCCAATCCTCAGCATTGTTTTGAATTCTTTCAAGAATATCCCATCTAGCTTCAACCTTCTTGCTTGTGAAAGAACCATGTGAACATGCATCTACATAATCCTTGTAATGACCTGAAAGCCTTGCATAAAAATTAGTAACAATTATTTCCTCAGAAAGCTCATGGTTAGGACATTTGAGTATTAATGTTTTCAGCCTTCCCCAAGCTTGAGCAATGCTTTCTCCATCATGAGGGTAAAAATTATAAATGTAATTCCTATCTAGATGCACTTCACGAAGAGGATAAAATTTAGAGTAAAAGAGAGATTCAAGCTGTTTCCAATTCGAAGGTTGTTCATCCAGCAGCCTATACCATTCCTTTGCTTTGTCCTTAAGTGACAATGGAAATAGTTTCCTCATGACATTTTCTCTTGATAAACCTGCAACCTTAAATAACTCACAAAGTTCTGTAAGTTTCGACAAGTGAGCACTTGGATGGATTGATCCATCCCCTGCATACTGATCATTCATAACCCTTTCAACAATTTTCATAGGTATTTTAAAAGAAATACTTTCAACAGGTGGATTTGGAATATCACAAACATCATTAGAATTATCACATATTGGAGACAAAGCATTATCAAGGCAAAATAATTCCTCCATAGCTGAGGAGCAAAAAAGATTATTTTCATATAAACTAGCTTCCCCAAGCTTAGGCTTTTCCACAGCCTTAGCAATAATGGTGTCCAAAGAATTTATAGTAATAACATTACTACCACTATTATGCAAACAAGCCTCCATAGGTTTTTTAATTTTCTCTTCAAAAGCATCATGTCCTAATTCCATATAAAGTTCATAGAGATCTCTAATTTTTTTGTTGTTTTCCATTAAGCCTAACTAGTGAAAATAAAAACAAGAAACAAAAAGAAATAATTGCAGAATCTAAAGGAGATACCTTCCAACGCTTACCTCCCCGGCAACGGCGCCAGAAAATAGCTTGATGTCTACGTGTGCTTCTATTCTTGTAGACAGTGTTGGGCCTCCAAGAGCAGAGGTTTGTAGAACAGCAGCAAGTTTCCCTTAAGTGAATCACCCAAGGTTTATCGAACTCAGGGAGGTAGAGGTCAAAGATATTCCTCTCAAGCAACCCTGCAATTAAGATACAAGAAGTCTCTTGTGTCCCCAACACACCCAATACACTTGTCAGATGTATAGGTGCACTAGTTCGGCGAAGAGATAGTGAAATACAAGTAATATGGATGATTATAAGTAGTAACTGCAATCTGAAATAAAGATGGCAGCAAGCAAACATGTAGCAGAACTTGTTGTAAACGGTGTTTCAATGCTTAGAAACAAGGCCTAGGGATCATACTTTCACTAGTGGACACTCTCAACAATGATCTCATAATTGAATAAATAAAAGCTACTATTAAACACTCTCTTGTTGGATAACAAACACCATTCATTGTGTAGGGCTACAAAAGCACACCTCAAGCCGGAGTAAACAAGCGCCACAACGTCATAAAGGAATCACACACGGTGCACACACTGTCACCTTTACACCGTGGAGAGTACCGGAGTTCATATTAAAGTAACCTATATAGTGCATAATAGATAAAGAGTAACATCTACATATTCAACTAGATTACAAAGCTCATGATCACATAAAGATCACACCATGGGAGAGAGAGATGAACCACATAGCTACCGGTAGAGCCCTCAGCCTCGGGGGAGAACTACTCCCTCCTCATCATGGGAGTCAGCAGCGGCGATGAAGATGGCGGTGGTGTCGATGGAGATGACTCCGGGGGCAATTCCCCGTCCCGGCGGCGTGCCGGAACAGAGATTCTGTCCCCCGAAACTTGATGTCGATGGCGGCGGCGCTACAGAACTCTTCGTGGAATATGGCTTCGTATTTTAGGGTTTTCGCGTCTGAGTCAATATATAGGCGAAGGGGCAACGTCGGTGGAGGCTCGAGGGGCCCAAACCACCAGGTGGCGCGGCAGGGGGCCCACCCGCGCCTGGGTGTGGTTTGGCCACCTCGGCGCCCTCCTTCGTCTCTCCTTCGGACTCCGTGATGGTGCTGGAAAAATAGGGACGTGGCCTTTTGTTTCGTGCAATTCCGAGAATATTTCCAGAAGTAACTTTCTGAAACCAAAAACAGCAGAAAACAGGGAACTGGCACTGTGGCATCTTGTTAATAGGTTAGTCCCAGAAAATGCATAAAAGTGATACGAAGTGTATATAAAACATGTAGCAAATGGTATAATATAAGCATGGAACAACAGAAATTATGATACGTTGGAGACGTATCAAGCATCCCAAGCTTAGTTCTACTCGTTCTCGAGTAGGTAAAACGATAACAACAAATAATTTCTGAGGAGACATGCTTTCACACAATCTTGATCAATATATTGCAAGGCTCATGTCATGAATGAAGTGACTCAAAGCAATGATCTATAGTTTGCTAACAAATAGATAAAGAGTAAACAATGAATCATATAAGCAAAAACTTTTCATGAATAGTACTTTCAAGACAAGCATCAAAAAGTTTTGCATAAGAGGTAACTCATAAAGCAATAGATTCAAAGTAAAAGGCATTGAAGCAACACAAAGGATGATTAAGTTTCAGCAATTGCTTTCAACTTGTAACATGTATATCTCATGGATAGTTGTCAACATAAAGCAATATAACAAGTGCAATAAGTAAATATGTAAGAATCAATGCACACAAAGTTGACACAAGTGTTTGCTTCTAAGATAGAAAGGAGTAGGTAAACTGACTCAACATAAAGTAAAAGATAGGCCCTTCGCAGAGGGAAGCAGGGATTAAATCATGTGCTAGAGCTTTTTAAGTTTTCGAAAGCATATAGAGAGCACAAAATAAGTATTTGAGAGGTGTTTGTTGTTGTCAACGAATGGTAGTGGGCACTCTAACCCCCTTGTCAACCAGACTTTCAAGAGCGGCTCCCATGAAGGACGTTATCTCTACCAGCAAGGTAGATCATCCCTCTTCTCTTTTGTTTACACATGTATTTTAGTTTCTTTATAGATGACACTCCTCCCAACCTTTTGCTTACACAAGCCATGGCTAACCGAATCCTCGGGTGCCTTCCAACATTCACATACCATGGAGGAGTGTCTATTGCAAATTAAGTTGCTTACTGATAAATCAGGGCAAAACATGTGAAGAGAATTATTAATGAAAGTTGTAATTAATTGGGGCTGGGCACCCCGTTGCCAGCTCTTTTTGCAAATTATTGGATAAGCGGATGTATATGCCACTAGTCCAGGTGAAAGTCTGTCAGAAGTAAATGACAAGATTGAAAGATAAAACACCACATACTTCCTCATGAGCTATAAAACATTGACACAAATAAGGAGTAATAAAGTTTTGAATAGTTTAAAGGTAGCACATGAAATATTTACTTGGAATGGCAGGAAATACCACATAGTAGGTAGGTATGGTGGACACAAATGGCATGGGTTTTGGCTCAAGTTTTGGATGCACGAGAAGCATTCCCTCTCAGTACAGAGTTTAGGCTAGCAAGGTTGTTTGAAGCAAACACAAGTATAAACCGGTACAGCAAGAATCACATAAAAACATATTGCAAGTATTATAAGACTCTACACTGTCTTCCTTGTTGCTCAAACATTTTACCAGAAAATATCTAGACCTTAGAGAACAAACATGCACCAAGTTTCAACAAGCTCTACGGTAGTTCTCCACTACTAGGCTTTAACTACATGATGCAAGAGCTTAAACATGATCTACTTGAGAGCTCAAAACAATTGCAAAGTGTCAAATCGAAACAAGACAATGATCTACAAGAATGCATATGTCTTTTCCAATACCAACTACCACATGTAGCATTTTCTTTTTCCAACCAAACACCAATCAATTTATTTAAACATAAACTCTCCAAATGATATAATGCAGCAAGAGAGTGCTTATAAACAAGTGCTAACAGCTCGAAGAGATGCATGAAAAACAGGAGCTAAAAGCACTGCAGTAGCTAGTTAAGAATACTCAACAAATATAAGTGAAGAACATGAGTATTCACATGAAAAAGCGGAGCGTGTCTCTCTCCCACACAAGGATTGCTAGGATCCGAATTTATTCAAACAAAAACAAACAAACAAAAATAAAAGCACACAGACGCTCCAAGTAAAGCATAAGATGTGAAAGAATTAAAATATAGTTTCACTAGAGATGACCTGATAAGTTGTTGATGAAGAAGGGGATGCCTTGGGCATCCCCAAGCTTAGACGCTTGAGTCTTCTTGAATATGCAGGGATGAACCACGGGGGCATCCCCAAGCTTAGGCTTTTCACTCTTCTTGATCACATAATATCACCTTCTCTCTTGATCCTTGAAAACTTCCTTCACACCAAACTCGAAATAGTTCTCATTAGAGGGTTAGTGCATAATCAAAAATTCTCATATTCTGATGACACAATCATTATTAAAGCTTCTGGACATTAGCTACAGCCACTGATGCTTTGTGGAGCAAAGAAATCCACTCAAACATAGTAAAAGAGCGAATGCAAAACAAAAGGCAGAATCTGTCAAAAACAGAACAGTCTGAATACGAATTTTTTCGAGGCACTTAAGTTGCTCAGATGGAACTCCAAATAATGAAAGTTGCGTACATATCTGAGGAAGATGCGTGATTTTTTCAGAATTTTTCGAATTTTCTCAGGGAGAAAAGCTCAAATCGTGACAGCTAAAAATCTGTCTCTGCGCAGAAATCCAAATCTTGCATCAACTTTCAATAAAGACTTTACTTGGCACAACAATGCAATAAAATAAAGATACAAAGGAGTTGCTACAGAAGTAACAACACCTTGACTCAAAACAAAAAGAAAAGCAAAAATAACAGAAAATAAAAACAATGGGTTGTCTCCCATAAGCGCTTTTCTTTAAGCCTTTTAGCTAGGCATAGTGATTTTGATAATGCTCTCATATGTATAAGAGTTGAATATAGAGAGCATCAAAAAGCAAATACCAAACACATTTAAGTCTAACCCACTTCCTATGCAAAGGAATCTTGTAAGAAAACAAATTATTGATGCATGAAGCTACTAGCATAGAAAGACAAAACAAGTGCAACTTCAAAAATTTCAACAAAAAGAGAGGAGACTTGATATTATTGAGATATATGAATCCATGTCTCCCCCTCTCATAAAAACTTTCAGTAGCATCATTGATAAAATCCACAATATAACCATCACATGAAACATTCTTACCATGATCCATATGCACAAAAGTATCTTTATTTTCCACATAAGAAAAGTTCTTCTCATTAATAACAATGGGGCAGGATCATCATAAAGAACTCGAACATGATAGACAAGTTGTATATTAAAGGGATGGTTTTGGGTAATCTCTCCATAACTATGACAAGTTTCATGAGGATGACTGTAATTATAACCTATGTCATAGTATTCTTTATAATAATTATCAAAGACTGGAGGCATAGTATCATCATAAGCAATAGAATAGTCTTCCAAACTGTGTTCATTCGTAAACATATCATTATTTTTAATAGAAGGAGATGTATCAAGCATATAATCAGCAATAGCAAAAGAATTTTCAAACACATCACTAGGAGAAGAGGTCTCATATATATAATTATTACTAGCAAAAGGATTTTCAAACACCTCATCCCCAAGCTTAGAGCTTTTCATATCATCATTGGAAGAAACATGGATAGTACTAATAGTATGGCAATCATTAATATCATCATTTTCAGAATTGGTACCCCAAAGATTTTCAATATCAAAAGTAGTTTCATTTTCCCAATCATGATCACTAATATAAGTAACAGGCATAGGTTCATCATCAAGTTCAGAATCATCGAATTCAGAATTATAAGTATCAATTGTAACAGGAGCAACAAGTTTGGGAGAAGATACCGTTTCCTCTCTCCTTTTACTCCTCTTCTTCTTCTTCTTTCCCCTCTTCTTTTTATCTTTAGGAGGGAGAGGTTTGAAAGGAAGCTCCTCCACATAACCTGGTTTAGTATTAGAGACAATGGAAGAAACTTGGGGGGACTCCTCTCTTTCATTAATGAGAACAAAACACATATTAGTCCTGTCATACTTTGGTAAAGTCTCATCCTTTATAATATTTTGTATGTAGGTGTTAGCATGGCAATTATTAACACAATAGAGATAACATCCATGCAACACACTATTCATATCAAGATCACTCATATCTAACAAGGAAGTTTTTCTTGATAACTCTTCACACCCCAAAAATAATGTAAGTTCATCATGTTGATTAGGAGTGATCATGTTATCACAATACAAATTTGCAGTAATTGGATTCGAAAGGCTATTATCATGACCTGAACATTGAAAATTAAAATGACCCACTTCATAGCAAAGTTCACAAATAAAAGGATGGAGGTCACAAACTTTTTCACCAAGATCTCTTAGAGCCTTGTACCATGTTCTAGTTTTTTCATTCCTATGATGGATACAATATTCATCTTCGATTTGATTAATTCCACAAGGTCTATGCATTCCACAAAAATTAACATGCTTATAAGAAATAGTATTTTCAGAAGTTTGAGCATGTTTATTGCAATCATTAACAACAATTTCATTTTCCATGCAAGTGTCTTTGAAAGGTTCATGATACACGTCCCAATTTTCTTTAGGAACATTAATATGAGAAGCAAAGGTTCTAAAACAATCAACAATAATTTGAGAATCAAGACCATATTTAGCACTAAGCTCTTGAAAACTAGCAGTTTCAACGAAAGACTTAATGCAATCATATTCATAGTTTATACCTGATTCTTTACCTTTGTCATTCTCCCAATCCTCAGCATTGTTTTGAATTCTTTCAAGAATATCCCATCTAGCTTCAACCTTCTTGCTTGTGAAAGAACCATGTGAACATGCATCTACATAATCCTTGTAATGACCTGAAAGCCTTGCATAAAAATTAGTAACAATTATTTCCTCAGAAAGCTCATGGTTAGGACATTTGAGTATTAATGTTTTCAGCCTTCCCCAAGCTTGAGCAATGCTTTCTCCATCATGAGGGTAAAAATTATAAATGTAATT
Source organism: Poa pratensis (assembly GCA_947311845.1). Classification (NCBI taxonomy): domain Eukaryota; kingdom Viridiplantae; phylum Streptophyta; class Magnoliopsida; order Poales; family Poaceae; genus Poa; species Poa pratensis. The sequence continues at coordinate 37,248,398 of CAMZMU010000038.1, forward strand.
CCTATCTAGATGCACTTCATGAAGAGGATAAAATTTAGAGTAAAAGAGAGATTCAAGCTGTTTCCAATTCGAAGGTTGTTCATCCAGCAGCCTATACCATTCCTTTGCTTTGTCCTTAAGTGACAATGGAAATAGTTTCCTCATGACATTTTCTCTTGATAAACCTGCAACCTTAAATAACTCACAAAGTTCTGTAAGTTTCGACAAGTGAGCACTTGGATGGATTGATCCATCCCCTGCATACTGATCATTCATAACCCTTTCAACAATTTTCATAGGTATTTTAAAAGAAATACTTTCAACAGGTGGATTTGGAATATCACAAACATCATTAGAATTATCACATATTGGAGACAAAGCATTATCAAGGCAAAATAATTCCTCCATAGCTGAGGAGCAAAAAAGATTATTTTCATATAAACTAGCTTCCCCAAGCTTAGGCTTTTCCACAGCCTTAGCAATAATGGTGTCCAAAGAATTTATAGTAATAACATTACTACCACTATTATGCAAACAAGCCTCCATAGGTTTTTTAATTTTCTCTTCAAAAGCATCATGTCCTAATTCCATATAAAGTTCATAGAGATCTCTAATTTTTTTGTTGTTTTCCATTAAGCCTAACTAGTGAAAATAAAAACAAGAAACAAAAAGAAATAATTGCAGAATCTAAAGGAGATACCTTCCAACGCTTACCTCCCCGGCAACGGCGCCAGAAAATAGCTTGATGTCTACGTGTGCTTCTATTCTTGTAGACAGTGTTGGGCCTCCAAGAGCAGAGGTTTGTAGAACAGCAGCAAGTTTCCCTTAAGTGAATCACCCAAGGTTTATCGAACTCAGGGAGGTAGAGGTCAAAGATATCCTCTCAAGCAACCCTGCAATTAAGATACAAGAAGTCTCTTGTGTCCCCAACACACCCAATACACTTGTCAGATGTATAGGTGCACTAGTTCGGCGAAGAGATAGTGAAATACAAGTAATATGGATGATTATAAGTAGTAACTGCAATCTGAAATAAAGATGGCAGCAAGCAAACATGTAGCAGAACTTGTTGTAAACGGTGTTTCAATGCTTAGAAACAAGGCCTAGGGATCATACTTTCACTAGTGGACACTCTCAACAATGATCTCATAACTGAATAAATAAAAGCTACTCTTAAACACTCTCTTGTTGGATAACAAACACCATTCATTGTGTAGGGCTACAAAAGCACACCTCAAGCCGGAGTAAACAAGCGCCACAACGTCATAAAGGAATCACACACGGTGCACACACTGTCACCTTTACACCGTGGAGAGTACCGGAGTTCATATTAAAGTAACCTATATAGTGCATAATAGATAAAGAGTAACATCTACATATTCAACTAGATTACAAAGCTCATGATCACATAAAGATCACACCATGGGAGAGAGAGATGAACCACATAGCTACCGGTAGAGCCCTCAGCCTCGGGGGAGAACTACTCCCTCCTCATCATGGGAGTCAGCAGCGGCGATGAAGATGGCGGTGGTGTCGATGGAGATGACTCCGGGGGCAATTTCCCGTCCCGGCGGCGTGCCGGAACAGAGATTCTGTCCCCCGAAACTTGATGTCGATGGCGGCGGCGCTACAGAACTCTTCGTGGAATATGGCTTCGTATTTTAGGGTTTTCGCGTCTGAGTCAATATATAGGCGAAGGGGCAACGTCGGTGGAGGCTCGAGGGGCCCAAACCACCAGGTGGCGCGGCAGGGGGCCCACCCGCGCCTGGGTGTGGTTTGGCCACCTCGGCGCCCTCCTTCGTCTCTCCTTCGGACTCCGTGATGGTGCTGGAAAAATAGGGACGTGGCCTTTTGTTTCGTGCAATTCCGAGAATATTTCCAGAAGTAACTTTCTGAAACCAAAAACAGCAGAAAACAGGGAACTGGCACTGTGGCATCTTGTTAATAGGTTAGTCCCAGAAAATGCATAAAAGTGATACGAAGTGTATATAAAACATGTAGCAAATGGTATAATATAAGCATGGAACAGCAGAAATTATGGATACATTGGAGACGTATCACCCACCTGGGGTCGGTGGACAAGGTGGACCCCACTAGGGGCGGCGGCCAAGGAGGAGGCGGTGGGGAGGGGAGTTGGGGTTCCACCCCAACTCCACCTTCCTAGCCGAATTGGGCAAGGGAAGTTTCCCCTTGTCCAAGTTGAGTTGGACTAGGAAAACTTTCCCCTTGTCCAAGCAACCCTACCCCTTGGGACTTCTTTATAAACCCCACCCCCTCCTCTTTTGGTGATATACAATAGACTTGAGATTTCTCCTCGGAGGCTCCCAAGGTCTAGATCTAATCTCTCTCCCTCTCTCCCATGTGTTGGGGCTCTCTCCACCATACGCATACCAGTAGCACTTAGTCCTGGCACGGCGAAGCACCGCTGGATCTTGACGGACGTACGTGTGCGAGCTCTCAGAGGGGTGACGCGTCATAGACGTTTGACCCTCACTCGTTTGGATCAAGAAGACATACGAAGGAACGACGATATTCTCACCGTCAGGCTTGACCGTGAGAATCTTCATCAAGCTTCATCAACTACGTCGGCGTCATCGTCATCGACAACGTCATCGACATCGACATCGTCACCGACAACTCTTCCGCAACTCGTTGTTGGTAACGATAGTACTATCCTCTCCTGTATCTACATACTTGATCCTGGACGTTGCGTAGGTCGGAATTTTTTTAAATTTTGCTACCTAATCCAATATACAAGCCCTCCATCGACATCGCACCTTTGGCGACAGCACCACCTTCACCCATTGCTGTTGCTGGCGTGAGAGTGAACATGTCTCTTGGAAACAAGAGGCGGACGACGCGCATGAGCACAGGAGGGAAGGCTCCTAGACACGCACTTGCTAGCAAAAATGTGGTTTCTACTCTTATTGACAGGGAATTTCAGCGTGTCATCCAAGAGAACTAACCTGGCGAACGGGATCGCAAGATCCCTAATGTAAAAGTATCAAGCCCGAAGTGGAAGCCTAGAAAGAAGACGGTGGAGAAAGATCTCATGGAAAAATTGGAAAAGCTGCTAGCAAGTTTGAGGAAGCCTACAACCTTATGATGAGCATCGTTGGAGAACTTGAAGACAATTATCATGACAAGAAGGAAGAGAAGTAAGGAGGCTCTAGCAAAACGTCAAGCTTGGGGGAGTTCCACCTAGTCTTTATCTCTACTAGTCTATCATATCTATCTAATCATGGTGTGTTTTGCTTTTATCGTTTAGTTATCAATATCTCTTAGGTGTGTGTGAGCTCATGAAGCATTATCATGTATCCCTATCTTGTGGTTTATCAATGAATATTGTAGTATGGTGTCCTCCATGATTTTCTTGTTTGGAGATTTATGGGTAACACTCATGCAAATGAGCGTGGCATAATTAGAGGTTTCAGTCACATCTTGCCTTGAAATTAATTAACTTGAGTGTGTTGGACAATTGTAGAATTACCCCATTATAAAATAAGTAAATACAATGAGTCAATGTGACTTGAATATTAATAAGTTTAAGGTTGAGATATGGTCTTGTAGGATAAAAAGTTGAGAAGGGTTAATGAAAAGGATATGAAACACTCTTGTTAGAATCTAGTAACTTTTGAGCAAATTAATGATCATGGATATTTCAATACTTATGCTCTTGAATGTGAATGAAAAGGAAGGCACCTGAAATTTCAGTTAGCCATGGAAAGTGTAAGATAAAGGTTGTATAGAGCATAGGAACTTGATTGAGATATCCATGACTAAAGTTTGCACTAGTTACTAGTGAAGCAAGGTTGAAAACAATTTTTATATCTGTCTTTTCATTCGTCTTCTTTGAACTTGTTATCCAATAAGAGTTTATCTTGTCTTTAAATTTCAGCAAAGTATAAAATATTATAATGCTTGCCATAAAGAGCAAAAGCATAGTAAAAATAATATGATTCGATTGTCCAACATACAATGGTTATTTGCTTTCAAAAGTAAGAGGTGATTGCTAGAGCTACTACTTATGTTGCCCTCATGTGTATGAGATTTAGTTCATTAATCTAACATTGCAATTGAATATGATGATAATGCAATGCTCGTATTTATTTATCAACCATAAGACCATTGATGCATGTAATGATCTATGTCCTTACTTACTCGAGGACGAGTAAAGGTTTAAGCTTGGGGGAGTTGATACGTGCATTTTATATTGTCATTTATACAACTTTTATTATCATATTAGAATGTTATTTGCATTGTTATATCATTGTTTTTACATGTTTTATGGGACTTTCATATAAAGTCCATATTTTTGGTATTTAATTTCTGGGAGGCAGAAAACCTTCTTTTTCTTGTTTTTAATGTTTCAGGAGCTACATGGACACAAATAATAAAAGAAAAATTACATAGCTGGTTTTTCATCGGAAGAATGGCAGAGGGAAGAAGATCGAAGAGAGGAGAGCCACGAGGCCCAAAATAGGTGGGCCCACGCGGCCAAATTCCTTGGCCACGTCGAAATCATCACGCTTCTTTCCACCAAGGAAGGCGCCCGCACCCAAGTCCTCTCGTCCCGGTGGCGCCACCTCTGGCGCACCGCCCCTCTTAATTTCGACTACCGGGAAGCCCCCGTCGGCGCCATCCTCTCTACCCACGAGGGCTCCAGCCGCCGCATCTGTCTACCAGTACCGTGTAACAAAGATCGAGCAGATGCCATGGACGCCTGGCTCCGGAATCCCGGCCTCGACAACCTGCTGGAGCTGGAGTTTTACCGAGGTCCTGACTGCCCATACTTGCTGCGAACGCCGCCACCGGCCACTTTTCGGTTCTCCTCAACTCTCCGCGTCGCCACCTTCATTAAGTGCCATCTCCCGGACCACACCGTCGAAACGCTTCGCTTTGCCCAGCTGAGGAAGCTTGCGCTCGTGGCGGACGGAATCTCCGAGCGGTCGCTGCACACTCTTATCGCCGTTGGCTGCCCTGTCCTAGAATCCTTGTTGCTTAATGACTGTTGGCACGTCAGTCGTCTCCAGATCAAATCGCCTACCCTTATAAGCATTGGAGTTCAGTCTAGTTTAAGCGAGCTAATCATCGAGGATGCCCCTTCACTTCAAAGGTTGATCCATTTTGAAATGCCTATGAAAATGCAAGTGAGCGTCGTCTCCGCACCTAAATTGGAGACCCTGGGCTACATTTCTGAAGGGTCTCCTCAATCAAAAATCGTCTTTGGCTCCACAGTTATCCAGGTTAGCTATGTTTGTTGTACCTATTGCCTTATCCACAAGACTTCTTATAAGCTACAGTTTTATGCTTGAAGAAGATATATGTGAGGCCTATAAATTGCATAAGGAGTCAATACTTTCCAAGTTTTAACAAATATATATGCAAATATATGAAGGTCTACAATAGAATATCAATATCAATAGATTCAACATAAGATGTATTTTCACAATGTATTTATTTAATACTAGCACACGTGCCCGTGCGTTGCAACGGGAGGAAAACATTATAGCGAGATATGATTGGAAAAGAAGAACTATGGCAACATAACTAATGAAGGCATCATGTTTTGCAGAACATACGCGTAGTTCTTCTCATTCTCCCTAGTACGGAATCCCCCCCCCCCCCCCACACGATATAAGACGTGGATTATTTTACGAACTCAAAGTGGATAAGAAGAACATGGATTATTCCACAGATTTGAAGGAGATTTTTACCCATATCTCTCCTCTGAACATGGCGTGTAAGCTTTATTGCGAAACAAACATATCATTTTTACCTTTTTTTATACATTTATTTTAGATTCAATTCACTCAAATGTACTCATATGACCTGAGAATGTTAAAAGATCAAAATGTATTCGTTGTATACACCAGAGCACGAAATATAAAAATTCATGAACCAAGCAAAAGGGAGATAATAAATTAGTCTTTGTGCAAGAAAAGATTAATTGACATGGGGTGACCAAATAAGCTAGGAAATTTTTTACTTGTCCGTAAAATCCCCTACCTTTCATGTCAACTTTGGTGTCAGCAAGAGCAGGAACAATATATACCCTTCCAAATTAGATTCTTGGTCAAAGCAGCAATAAAATTCCCCACATGTTTTGCCTGCCATGGTGAAAAAGTACACTATATGAACCAGAAACCATCTCCGAATGAAGTAAAACTCCACCAAAGCTTCCATCCAGCTCCTCCGTTCTCAAACGACACTGTTGCACTATTGAACAGCCACACAAATATATATGCATGACCATGCGATGCCGTAGAGGAAAACCTGCAACGCTGCAACATGACAATTATTCAACATCTGAAAATACGGTGTGCTGCAATAATCAACAGGTAAATAACAGAGCAGATTTAGTAACAGGCTGTTACATGAGTGCATCCTCCTAACAGCCCAACCATAAGTAGCATCTCCTGAGCAAAGACTGGAGCAAGAATTGGCACTACTGTTGCCCTCATCTACCCACATGAAATAAGTGTAGTCGCATGTCCCCTTCACATGCAGCATCGCCATGAAGTCCAAGGCGAGCTCCATGTCTTTGTTGAATTGTTGTCCGCTTCTTCACGCCCATGTGGCCCTGATCCGTTGCGCGTTGATCAGCTCCACAACAAGACGTTTGCAGTTTGAGTTGCTTCACAGGAGACAACACTATTACACATTTGATTTTCCTGGAGGGATTTGATCGAGCAGATGAAGCGCATGAACACGTACTTGCTCCTTGACCTCACCGGAGACGCCCATCAGTGAGTATAGTTAGCATGTCGCTCAACTCGATGTTGGCCTTCTCCTACACTGCCATCGATCGTAAGCAAAATATAGCTCCTTCGCTCGTCATGGACCCGAAGAGTGTGCAGGCCAGGAACGCACACCGGGAGATCGGCGGCCATTGGAGTAGAGGGGTGCCCCTGCTGAGACCCGCCGCGCTGTTCTCGGCGACGCTGATGAAACCCGACCAAAGGTGCTATGTCTGGTCGGCGAGGGGAGAAGCCGGGCCGACGACGCTTGAGCAGGTAGCCGGCTGCCACGACACCTCGGTCGGCAAAAGCGGTGGTAGCTCAGATTCGTCCCTCCTCGGTTCTGCTTCGTAAAGATCGTGCCTGGGGAGCTCGCCCCTGCCTCGAAGTAACATCCAGTGGTCATGGGGATCGTTCGGAGAACTTGCCCCTGCCTCGAAGCAGCAGTCGATCATGGGGGTCGGTCGCCAGAGACGTTGATATGGCCGTCAGGTGCTTTATCGGGTTGCCGATTTGCTCGATCTGGTTATCGTGGAGCTTGTTCCGGTCGTCGGGAAGCTCGGCCAGGTCATAACAGTGTCCTCATCTTCTTTGGATCGATCGAGAAACCCACAGGGTGGTTCTGCTCTGCACGAGCTCTCGGCGAGATCTCCTCCGTGCTCTAACATCAGTGAGCGACGGAGTTGTGCGCGCGTCTCCTCTGGCCTCAGGCTGTCGGCGAGGGCCCCGGCGAGATCGTTTCCTCCGAATTCTGACGTGCTTGAGCGAGATGTCGCCTACAGAGTTGCGCCCGTGTCTCCTCTGATCCTTGATTTATGTAGGGAGTACGCCAGGCCTAAGGCGGTGGGATCGATGGCGTGTATCCTGTCCGTGTTGGACTCTATCTGTACGCACGATCGATGGCGTGTATGCTGTCCGTGTTGGACTCGGAATTATTCTATCTGTACGCAGAAAAAATCGAAACATTATCCTACGGGGTGACTTATGGGTAACTTATTTGGGGACGGAGGGATATATACTAATGTCTTGTTCCATGCTTGATAAAGGGATTACGGATTGATAGATTGACAACCGTGGTGTGTACTGTCAAGATCTTAGCTATTAATTTGGATAGTTTGGATCTGGATATGGTTGTCGAGATGATGAGATGCTTTCCTTGCATGCAGAAGTCGTATATCAAGGTGATGGTTCTTCATTATTACTCTCTCCGTTGTAAATAACGGAGGGAGTAGTACATAGTGCATTAGTGGTCGTTGTTCAGAAGCTGTTTTGATCCATTGTTTAACTTTTCTTGTCACATCTCTTTTCAGATAGCTAAACCAGGGGGAAAAGATTGCAGCCTCGTAAACACCGGAATCTTTTTAGATCTCTTGATATCCATTTGAAGACATTAGTGCTAGGATGTTATCGGGCTAACAAGGCACAAGTCAAACTTGTCACATTCGTTGTCTTGAACGCGGGAGCGCTAGAGTCGGTGAAACTTGAGGTTGAACCCCGCATTTACAATGAGGGCTTCTTCACAAAACAGCACAAAAGGCTTCAGATGGAGAAGAGGGCTTCTAAAGATGCCCACCTTTGTTTCACATCAAATTGTGGTCACAATGCTTCGTCTGAGCTTCATCTCAGTGATTTAGATTTGGCAGATCCTTTTGCATGTGCATGCTGAAATGTTTTTTGTTCAAACTTTTGATTAGTTCCCGTGATTGCAACAGTGTTTTCTAAGCTTGTAATTATCCCGATCCCAAAACCTTATGATGTCTAAAAAATTTATACTGATTTTCACGTTTCCATCATTACTATTTTATCCGTTCCCAGCATGGATTGTACAATGTTTTGTATAGGGAAGAGCCGGCCAAGCTTTCCTGAATGAAGATGTCTTTTTACTGAAGACACCGAGATTGTGTTCACCCGACTATCCGAGTGTCATCATACTAGTTGGTATGGTTTATTGGGTGACGTGCGAGGAGACGATTTATAGATTTTTCTTTAACTTGAATCTACAAACGAGAACTTGGAAGAGGCATTTAGTTTTTTGAATCAACTGGATCTTCTACTGCTGAATCTGTAGGAATGTCCGGGTTGTAAAACACAGAGTTTGGGGAAAACAGCACAACCATAACCGGGTGTGTGTCTCATGTATATATAGGCGTACACTTTGTGTACGGTACATGATACATATACAAGTACAGAAGACTACATATTATATACAGTCTAACACCCTCCCTCAATCTTAACTGTGCCTGAAGTATAACAAGTTAAGATTGCGCCTACAACCCTCAAACTGAGGCTGCGACAGTGGCTTCGTGAAGATGTCAGCAAGTTGATCTTTAGAAGAGATGAACTTGATAAGAAGTAACTTCTGTGCAACGCGTTCCCTCACAAAATGGTAGTCAACTTCAATGTGTTTCGTTCGGGCATGAAATACCGGATTGGATGAAAGGTATGTTGCACCGATGTTGTCACACCAAAGTACTGGTGGCTGACCTTGAGAGATTCCCAACTCTCTCAATAAAGATTGTACCCATATGATCTCAGCTGTGGCATTGGAAACTACCTTGTACTCAGCTTCAATACTGTGAGACAATGTAGCTTGCTTGCGAGCACTCCAAGCGATCAAATTAGGACCAAAGAAGACCGCATATCCCCCGTGGATCGCCTGTCATCAGGACTGCCAGTCCAATCCGCATCTGAAAATGCCGAGAGGACACATGACGGTGCAGACCGTAGGAGAAGACCATATAAGGCACTGAAACAGATATAGCGCAATATGCGCTTCACAGCTGACCAATGTGAAGTCCTGGGAGTATGAAGAAACTGGCACACACGATTAACTGCATAGGAAATATCAGGCCTGGTGATAGTCAAATACTGCAGCCCACCAACAATACTACGATACTTAGTGGCATCATCAGGAGGGAGTGGATCACCAACAAGAGCAGATAATCGATCAGTGGCAGACATAAGAGTGGTTGCAGGTTTGCACTTGAGCATACCTGCACGACGCAGCAAGTCCCAGGAATACTTGTGCTGAGTAAGAGTCAATCCAGCAGAGGACCGAGAGACTTCCAGACCAAGGAAGTAATGCAGGGCACCCAAATCTTTGACAACAAAGTCAACACTCAAGGAGGACAACAATCTATCAGCAGCGGGAACTAAGGAGCTAATAAGGATAATGTCATCAACATATACCAACAGATACATAGTTAGCTCAGGACGCTGATAAAGAAACAGTGATGTATCAGCAGTGGAAGGAGTAAATCCGTGAGCCCGAAGAACGGAGCCTAGACGCGCATGCCACGCACGAGGAGCCTGCTTAAGTCCATAAAGAGCCTTAACAAGACGACACAGATGATGAGGTCGGGAAGGATCAACAAACCTCGGAGGCTGACGCAAATAGACCTCTTGCTCCAAGACTCCATGGAAAAAGGCATTCTGAACATCAAGCTGGCGTAGAGACCACCCTCTTGTAACAGCTAAAGAGAGCAGCAAGCAAATGGTTGTGGGCTTGACAACCGGACTAAAAGTATCCTCATAATCAAGACCATACCTCTTTTTGAATCCCTTGGCCACTAACCGTGCCTTGTACCGTTCAATAGAGCCATCAACATGTTTCTTGACTATGAATACCCATTTGGAGTCAATAATATTAACACCAGAGATGGGAGGAACCACCTGCCAAGTATCATTTTTGAGGAGCGCTTGAAACTCCTGCTCCATTGCATTGCGCCAGTGTGTAATACCCATATCAGTCTGAAAATGTCGAGGTTCAGCAGTGGGATCTGCTTCAGCTTGTGCCCCACATGTCGCAATCCACGCAACTGTGACATCTTTGCGGTCTAGCGGTCGGAAGATGCCGTTTTGACTGCGAGTGCGAGGACGCAGAACAACGGTGAAAGTGCATGTGTTGCCCCATGCGTGGTTTTGGTAATTAATGACAATCCTTATGGACTAATGTTTGTATTGAGATATACTTGTAGATTTTGTCCATAGGAAATGATTGGAGTTCATGTGTTGGACTCTAGAAGATGACATGATGACCAATGCTCTATTCAAGGGTTTATATGAAGAATGGTCATGTGAAGAGTTGAGCTTATTGCAAGCATGGCTTGAAAAAGAAGATTGAGTGAACTTCATGTTTATCTCCAAGCCATCATCTATATCAAGATAAGAAGATGAAGTGCAAGCTCAATATGATCCATATCGAAAGACATCATTTGATTGAAGCTTGCAAAGGAGACATGAAGACGGAGCTTAGCAAGGCCCTCCCATAATGGTGTATGGGGGAGCATTTGGAGAAGTCTTCATCAAGCATGTGCTAGCAAGCACAATCAAGAAAGGTGTTCCAACTTGAGAGAGTCAAGATCGTCATCATCGAGCTCAAGTGGAATGCGCAAGGCAAAGGTATGATCTTGATAGGTTTTCTATTTTACCGGTCTCATGTTGTTAGTGGGAGACCGGGTTTTCGGATAGACGGCGTACTATCAAGAGGGGCTCTCAAGTGAGTAACTTGATCGCATCTTTGTGGAGAGCTCAAACCTTTGCATACTTGGCATTCATCTTTCTTGGTTCTTATTTGGTTTTCTCCTTGTTGGCTTTTGGTGCTTGTTGTGATCTTCACGACAAGCCCAAGTTCATCGAAAACGAATTTCGTATGGAAAACTTGTTGCGTTTTCGGTTTTGGAGGTTTGCCGATCATTCCTTTTTAAAGAGGTTTTACCTTTCTCCATTTGGTTTTACCTTCCATTGTTGGACTATGATGTTTCTCTGCATGATCTTGTAAAGCTCTTCGTTGCGATTCCAACGAGCCCGAGAACATCGAAAACGGAGTCCGAATGATCAAGATATCGTCGTTTTCGTGTGCAGTTTTCTGAGGGGCGGAAGTTCCGGTTTGGCCGGAAATTCCGGCCATCCGGAAGTTCCGGGCAAATTTCCGGCCAAAGTTCCGGCCGAGTGCAGTACCGTTTTTTAGTCGCTTTTCTGGTGGTCCGGAAGTTCTTGGACGGAAGTTCCGGCCTCAACCGGAAGTTCCGGCCCAACCGGAACTTCCGGCCTAAGTGAAAACTGTGTGGTTTTGAAGGCAACGGCTAGAATTTCTGGAGGGGTATAAATACCCCTCCACCTTCCTCCAGCCAAGGAGCTCGCCCAGATTTCTCTCTCCTCCATTGTTGCAAGCTCATTTCTTTGATATCTCCCAATCCCTCCACCCAAACTCTTTGATGTTTGGAGGATTGAAGGAGAAGACCTAGATCTACATTTCCACCAATCAATATCTCCTCTAAGTGAGGGGAACCTAGTGGATCTAGTTCTTGAGTGGTTCTCCTCTTTGTTCTTCCTCTCTTATTCCCCCATAAGCATTTGTTGCTTTGTTGGAATTTGAGAGTGGAGGACTTGAGCACTTGTGCTCTTGCCTTTTGCATTTGGTGCATCGGTGTGCTCTCCACGAGGATTCGTGGAAGTTGAAATCTTGTGAACTTGTTACTCTTGGGTCTTCGGGCCCTAGACGCATTTGTGGTGGTTGGACCCTTGTGTGGTCACTTGAAGCCATTCGGGAGCCCCCAATCCCTTTGTGGGTTGTGCCTCGGATTGTTGTTGAGAGCCATTCGGGAGCCCCCAACCCATTGTGGGTTGTGCCCCAGATTGTTGTTGAAAGGCTCCGGATTCCGCCTCGAAGGAATACCGATAGTGGAAGGTGAACCAAACCTTTGTGGTGCGGTTCATCGGAGAAGAGGGTGAAACCTTTGTGGTTGTTGAACCGTTGTGTCGGTTCACACCTCTCCAACGAGACGTACTCCCTTTCAAGGAGGAACTCGGGAATACATCCTCGTCTCCGCATGCTTCGGTTATTTCTATACCCGAGCTTTTTACTTATGCACTTTACATTGTGATAGCCTTCGTGCTTGAAGTATTCTATATCGCTATCACCTTGTTGCTTGTCTTGCTTAGCATAAGTTGTTGGTGCACATAGGTAGCCTAGTTTACTTAGGTTGTTGGCTTGTTAATTTAAACACCTAGTTTTATTCCGCAATTAGCAAGCCTAAACCAGAAAAGTTTTAATCGCCTATTCACCCCCCCCCTCTAGGCGACATCATTGTCCTTTCAATTGGTATCAGAGCCTGGGCTCTCTTTTTGGTCTTTACCGCCTAGAGAGTAAAAGATGTCGTTTAGGGAATTAGTTCACGATCCCACTTTCATATTCAATGGCACAAATTATGATGTTTGGAAAATTCGCATGCTTAATCTTTTTAGGGCCATGGGTCCAAATTATATAAAGAGGATTGTAGATGTGGGTTTTCCTCCTCCAAAGGATTCCCAAGAATTATCTTTAGAGGATGAGGAAAACTCTCATCTCGAGACTCTAGTTTCTAATGGTCTTATATGTGTTTTGAGCGATGTAGTTCTTGCTTCAATCATGCCTTTTCGGAACGCTCATGAGCTTTGGACCAAGCTTCAAGATATATATGAAGTGTCCAAATTTTTTGAGGATGATTGTTCTCCCTCCACTTCCGGCCGTGATGAGTTCACAACTTCTTCCACTTCACCAACATGTGATTTGTCACAAGGTAATGATATGGTGAGTGGTGATAGAAATTGCATTGGTGATGGTGAACTTACTATTGATTATGTTACTAAGAGTAGGGAATTCATTGAGGATTTGGAAAGTCAATTTGATGAGAAATGTCAAATTGAGAGGGATGACTCTATTACTATAGCTTCCTTGAAAGCTTCTCTTGAAGAAGAAGAAGAACTTAGGTCTTCTCTTGAAGAGAGACTTGAATCTCTTGATGAGTCTAATGATCTTATTATTGCTAAAATCGTTAAGGAAAGAGATCATGCCCTTGCTAAATTTAAAGTGCTTAAAAAGGAAAAAGTTGAATTTGGTGTTGGCAATGCTAGACTAAGTGAGGACATAGAGAGACTTGACAAAGCTCACAAGGCTTTAGAAAGTGAACACTCTCTCCTTATCAAGTCTCATGATCAACTCCAAACTCAACTATCTAAGAATGATAAGCTTGCCAAATTATCTCCTCCTATTTCTAATATTAATGATGCTTGTGCTACTAACTCCACTTCTTGTGAAGCATCTATTTTGAAGGAGAATGTTGAGCTAAGGGCTCAACTTGAGTTACTATCTAGCAAGTATGGGAAATTAGAAGAAAGTCATGAAAAGCTTTCTAGCTCTAATGATGATCTTCTAGCATCCCATGCTAGGCTAAAGTTAGCTCATGAGGCTATTATGACAAAGGTAACATCTTGTGAGCCTCATGTGGACAATGGCACAACTTCTACTCCTAATGCTTTATTGTCTTGTGCTAGTCCTAGTGATTCATCCTCTCATTCCATTGCTAAATCTTGTGGTGAATTACTTTCATTGCCTTGTTGCTCTAACAATGAAGCTTCTACTTCCTCTAGTGTTTTTGTTGATACTAACCATATAGAGGAACTAAATGAGCTCAAGGCCCAAGTCACTTCTTTGAAGAAAGACTTGGAAAAGCGTCAAGTTGGGAAGTCCACACTTGACAATATGTTGAGTGTTCAAAGACGCCCCAATGACAAGAGTGGACTTGGATTCAACTCCAATAACAAGAACAAGTCCAAGTCTATCAAGAATAACAAGGGCCAAGAACAAGTTAAAGATTCGGCCAAGATTGTTTGCTTCAAGTGCAAAGTTGAAGGGCACCATGTTAGATCTTGCCCTTTGAAGAAGAAGGCTCTTAGTGAGAAGCAACAAGGGAAGAAGCCTCAAGTTCCTCAAGTTGAAGAACAACCTCTTCCCAAGAAGAATCATTCTACACCTCCTCAAGTCGAGATTCCAACAAAGAAGAGAGGAGGAAGTCGATGTTGCTACCTATGCCGTGAGAAGGGTCACCTTGCTTCTTCATGCACAAATGGTACCTTATCCAACCCCATTATAGTTGATGATGTTTATTCTCTTCGGAAGGATAAGGTTGGCAATGTGTTTGCTAAATATGTTGGGACTCAAAGTGGTGTCAAGAAAAGAACCATTTGGGTTGCCAAACCTATTGTGACTAACTTCTTAGGACCCAACTTGGTTGGGGACCAACAAGCTAAAACTTGATCAATAGGTGTTGTTGGAGGGCATTGGAGACTTGGCTACATCATGAAGAATTAAGGGATTTTCATCAATTATATTCTCTCAAGCCAAGTCATTTGGATTATATTGTTCTACCTCATATCCAATGTTTCCTCCTTGCGGTAACTTTTATTTAAATCATATATACATTGAAAGTTGCTTGCACCCTTGCATGTGTTTGGTTTTGTACCTTGCTAGTGTTTGTATGTGTTGTGCTCTCTACTTACGTATCTTGAGAAATCAAGTATGTGTATGTTGGTTTGCACACCATTTACTTATGTTGAGCCTTATTGCTTTTATTTGATATATTACCTTGTTGGCTCTCTTTTGAGAGATTAATGGACCATTCCATTTTTGGAGAGTGATATGCTTCGTGCACTTCACAAACCAAAAATGTGTGTACATAAGGAATACCACTTAGTGATGATATATCAATCTTATCTATTCTCTATGTGGTATGTCATGCTCATGAGAAATTCAAATTCTATAATGTCCATTAATTTCTTGAGTTGGTTTTGTTTGCCTCTTGCTTTCAAATTTTTGGATTATCACGTTATGGGGGAGTAATAAGCTATGTGCATATTACAAGACTAGAAAATGTGAATATGTGAGGTGTTGCCACCTAGAATTGATATTGTCAATTATCCTTCTCCTTTGTGGCATGTTTCTCAAACAAGTTCCTTTTTGCTTAAATGTTTTTGCCTCTCACCGTTGGATCTTGTTTGTGATGGAATTTCTTGATATGGCTTTCCCTAAATATGTTCTCATATATCTCTTTGGGAAACCAATTGCTTCAAGCTACTCCTTGGAGTTGCTTTGCACTATTGTGTGATTTTTGAAGCTATCAAGAATATCTATCTATCTAAGCATGGCTTTTAATTCCTATCCTTTGCCATATGCTTATGTTTTGTGAATATGATCTTGAATATATCTTTGCAATCCACCACCGAGAAATATCTCCATACATTACTTGTCTTGGCAAGTGATAATCATATTGGTGGTAAATATATTGCTCATATTCATTTTGGCTCTTGCTTTGAATTGCCTTATTTGATTGCCAAGGATTTGTTTTGATCTAACTCTCGTTTGTCTTCCTTGTTTTCTTTGAATCCTTTATTGCTCTACTTGAAATTTGTTTTGTGCTTTCTTGAGTTGGGAAAAGCAATGAACCAATTCTTGTGCATTGATCTTCAAAAGTCATACTTCTTGATAATGCACTATTCCTTGGGAAGCTATCCTACTTTGAGTAAAACACCACTCTTTAAATTGGTATTGCAATTTCTTGCGCTTCTTGAACATGACTAGTGGTCGAATAATTCTTGTGCATTGATCTTCAAAAGTCATACTTCTTGATAATGCACTATTCCTTGGGAAGCTATCCTACTTTGAGTAAAACACCACTCTTTAAATTGGTATTGCAATTTCTTGCGCTTCTTGAACATGACTAGTGGTCGAATAATATATTTATGGAGAGTGATGATCTCATTTGTGTGCATTTTGTATTCAAATGCAAAATCATAAATAATGCACACATCTTGGGGGAGCAATCCTACATGTTTTTGAACATTAGTTGTCTTCATTTGGTATTTGATCCCGATGATATGTCTCTTTGAAGACAAGCATTTTCCGTCTTGCTACTTTGTGCCATCATGAAAAATGTAGAGGGTTTGGTTATTCCTTGACCACATTTTCATTTGGTATCTTTTCAAAGTGGTATCTTCACTCATGTGTTGATTTGGGTATTTGATATATTTTGGACACTTTGTTTTCTTGTCACACTTGTGTGTGCTTTGTTGTTTTACTTGATGTTTTGTCTAAATTATATCTTGTTTGGTTCTTGAAAGTCATGTGCATGCATATTTATTATATGTATATCTTATGGCATGCTTACTTTCGTTGATCCAATATATAGGATAAACTCCATCAAATCCTAAATGGCTAAGATGTGCATGAAATTCAATTTCACATTAATATGCACATATTTATGTGGAGTTTGTCCTATGTATTGTAGTTGCTCTAACTACTTTGGACCCAATGAGTTTGGGTACCATGTTGTACTTGAATGTGTTTTAGGTATATTGGAGATGCATTGGAAGCTTGTCTCATCTACAAGGAAGGTGTTGTCACCATGTGCTTATTGGAGCCAAGCTTGGATGATCATGAGCTCCTATCTTCTACATCACCAATGCTATCTCGGTAACAAGTATCTACCTCATGCATACTTTTCTAGCTCTCAACCTTGTGTAGGTTGTTTCATGGCATGAATCTCTTTGGTTGCAATTCTTTTGATTCTTGCAAAACGTCTTTATTGCAAATGTGAGTTGGCCGGGTTGATTACATATCAAAGGGAATATATATAATCATTTTCATGATTCATCGATCCCATTTATGTCAATCTAGCACTTTCTACTTAAAGTCTCTCATGTGCAACATTGATGAATTTTCAAAATCATTTGCGTTTTGTGATACTTGTTATCTTACTCGAAGCATCCCGTTTATCACCTTTATCCTTTGTGGATAGTTTTTGATGCTATGATGAGTATAGGTTGGAAGTTCATCTATATCCCTTTAAGATAAAATTGAGCTTTGTGCTATGCTTTTAAGCAAAATCTTATTGGTGTATTTATGACTTCCTCTTGGATATCATGACCCTTACCTTTGTACCTATTTTGTGTGTACATGTTTATTTGTGGACTTATATCTTCGTGATTCGTGTCTACTTAGAAACTTATACACATGAGAATAGTTACATCTTTAATTGATATTCCATTTCTTTAGTGACCACCCTTTGCTTTTGTATCTTTGGTGGTCTCTAATTAAAGGCACAAGCTTTGTTGTTTATGTGTTATGCTCTTGAATCTTAATAAGCTTGTGGAGCTATTTGCTATATCTCCGTTGGTGTGTGAGTATGTGAAAGACATGATATGCACTATGTGCAACACTTTTTGAAAGACTATGTTGATGATTTTGCTCATCCTTGTATTAGTCTCCTAAAATGTCTTTATATCTCACACCCATCCTTTTATTTGCCGCTCCTTGCTCATGTTGCAAAACGTTTTTAGTTGTTGCAAGTTGTGTTGCCTCTTTTCACATTTATATTCTCTTGCATGGGCTTGTCATCAATTGCCGCTCCTTGCTCATGCTCCCCCATACACCCATCCATTTCGGCAATCGTTGCCAATGGGGGAGAAGTTTAGAGGGTTTAAGAGTTGTTGGTTTTATGCTTTAGTTTCGTTCTCAAGCATTTGCCTTTCTTGCTCTTGCATCCTTGCTCTTTGTGTTGCTTGGTTGCTTAATTCATTATATAAACCCTCGTAAAAGGGATTGTCATCAATTACCAAAATGGGGGAGATTGAAAGTGCATGTGTTGCCCCATGCGTGGTTTTGGTAATTAATGACAATCCTTATGGACTAATGTTTGTATTGAGATATACTTGTAGATTTTGTCCATAGGAAATGATTGGAGTTCATGTGTTGGACTCTAGAAGATGACATGATGACCAATGCTCTATTCAAGGGTTTATATGAAGAATGGTCATGTGAAGAGTTGAGCTTATTGCAAGCATGGCTTGGAAAAGAAGATTGAGTGAACTTCATGTTTATCTCCAAGCCATCATCTATATCAAGATAAGAAGATGAAGTGCAAGCTCAATATGATCCATCTCGAAAGACATCATTTGATTGAAGCTTGCAAAGGAGACATGAAGACGGAGCTTAGCAAGGCCCTCCCATAATGGTGTATGGGGGAGCATTTGGAGAAGTCTTCATCAAGCATGTGCTAGCAAGCACAATCAAGAAAGGTGTTCCAACTTGAGAGAGTCAAGATCGTTATCATCGAGCTCAAGTGGAATGCGCAAGGCAAAGGTATGATCTTGATAGGTTTTCTATTTTACCGGTCTCATGTTGTTAGTGGGAGACCGGGTTTTAGGATAGACGGCGTACTATCAAGAGGGACTCTCAAGTGAGTAACTTGATCGCATCTTTGTGGAGAGCTCAAACCTTTGCATACTTGGCATTCATCTTTCTTGGTTCTTATTTGGTTTTCTCCTTGTTGGCTTTTGGTGCTTGTTGTGATCTTCACGACAAGCCCAAGTTCATCGAAAACGAATTTCGTATGGAAAACTTGTTGCGTTTTCGGTTTTGGAGGTTTGCCGATCATTCCTTTTTAGAGAGGTTTTACCTTTCTCCATTTGGTTTTATCTTCCATTGTTGGACTATGATGTTTCTCTACATGATCTTGTAAAGCTCTTCGTTGCGATTCCAACGAGCCCGAGAACATCGAAAACGGAGTCCGGATGATCAAGATATCGTCGTTTTCGTGTGCAGTTTTCTGAGGGGCGGAAGTTCCGGTTTGGCCGGAAATTCCGGCCATCCGGAAGTTCCGGGCAAATTTCCGGCCAAAGTTCCGGCCGAGTGCAGTACCGTTTTTTAGTCGCTTTTCTGGGGGTCCGGAAGTTCTTGGACGGAAGTTCCGGCCTCAACCGGAAGTTCCGGCCCAACCGGAACTTCCGGCCTAATTGAAAACTGTGTGGTTTTGAAGGCAACGGCTAGAATTTCTGGAGGGGTATAAATACCCCTCCACCTTCCTCCAGCCAAGGAGCTCGCCCAGATTTCTCTCTCCTCCATTGTTGCAAGCTCATTTCTTTGATATCTCCCAATCCCTCCACCCAAACTCTTTGATGTTTGGAGGATTGAAGGAGAAGACCTAGATCTACATTTCCACCAATCAATATCTCCTCTACCGATACCTGCAGCGTGATTAGGCAGCAAACCAGGAGTATATGTGATGCATTTAAAATGCATACATGAACTTTGCACTATATTACTTATATTCCAATCAAATTTGCATCATATAAGGGTTATATCAATTTTTAATCATGATTTTGGGAATATTTTATTGATTTCCTATTTTTATGGAATTAACCCTGCGCAGGCAGAAAACCCTATTTTCTATATTTTGATGTTTCAGGGACCCAAACGACGTCCATATGACCTGATATTTTACGAGCATCATTTTTTGTAAAGAAGAAGATTTGGGAGCGAAGGAAGCGAACAAGTGGAGGCCCGTGGGCCAAAAGAGGGTGGCCCACGCGGCCAGATGGGACCCACCATCTCGGGCTCCGTTGTCGTCGATCTTTCCTCCACCGACTCCGTCTTGACCTAAAACTGACTATAAAAATAGTCCCCGACGCCCTTCGGAAAGGAGCGCCGCCGAAACACAGAAACACCGAAATAGAGACCTGGAGCTGCAGATTGGAGGGGGAAAACTCCGGCGGGACGCTGCCGGCGTGGTCTCCATCTTCTCCAACGACTTCTCCACCGTCTCCATGATGAAGAGTGAGTAGCCCACCCGTGGACTATGGGTTTGTGGAAGTAACTTGTGTATCTCTCCTCTCTTTGAGCTTCACTAATTAGTACCGTATGAGCTGCTGAAGATGATTACGGTCATCTATGTAATACTTATGTGGTGGATCTTTTTATGAGTTAATATATGTTTGAGATTGCAATAGTTTTGTTTCAGTTATGAAAGTAGATGCATATTATGTACCCCATTCTTGTCTACTTGTTTTGATCAAGCATGGTTATCAGAGAGTGTGTGGGGTGATGTGTGCATTAGTTGGAGCAATGGGGGGTGGTGAGTCGGTAAGCTGACCAATGTAGTATCGCGATCCACTTGGGTGTTTTACCTTAATTTGTTGTCTCACTAGGGATAAAGAAAAATACCATGCTACAAAGATTGTGGGTGACCATGCCACTTCTCCGTGACTAGATCTTGCATGTTCTTATTTTAACTTCATGTCATGAAACTTAAAGCTATACTCTGATTTATCTTAATTACTGAGGTGTTATGATTTAGTTCGCATCTTGGTGGAGTATAAGAGAGACTAATAAATAAAAGGTCTCTATGTTAGGACGTGATGACCATATAACTAGTAACTTGTCACTAAACTTTTGTGTTGCAATCTCATATGTCAACTCTAGTGTTCCATTGTCTAACATTTTATTAAAGAGAGAGTGCATTTGTGAAACCATGAACCCGGTCCATTTTTAATCATAAGAAACACCTTTCCAATAACTTTTACCACTTTTTCATTTTCTGCCATTTAAAAATCCGAAAATACAAAAGCACTTTTACATCTTGCATTCATCATATAAAATCCAAAAATATCATTTATCATTGTTCCCATCATCATTGCATATTTATTTCTTGTTTGCATTGCATATTATTTTCATATTATTCTCACACCTTGTGCTTGACAACCACTAGGTGAGGTTGAGTACCAAAACATTTACTTTGTTTTGTAGGTAACCAAGAGAAGGATAGGAAGATAAATCTTTCACTACTGATTTCCCGAGAGTTCGATATTAAACCCTCGAGTCACCCCTCGTGGGGAAAACACGTCTTCCATATACTACACACTCTGCACTTGGAATCTCAACCGAACCCATTTACTTTTCACGCAGATAACTACGTGAAGGGCCAATATGCAACATCTACAAACTGATCAGGCAATGCCAAAGAAGAATGCACCTGTTGTGGTGGGGTGGTGGGAGTTGTCGGAAGTGCGGAAAAAGGGAACACATCCTCATCGAACACGACATCACGGGAGATGTAGACACGGTTAGAAGGAACATGCAGGCATTTGTACCCTTTGTGAAGAGAGCTATACCCAAGGAAGACACACTTTTTAGACCGAAACTCAAGTTTGTGCTTGTTATAGGGACGAAGATGGGGCCAACACGCACACCCTAAGACTTTGAGGAATGTATAATCTAGAGTCTCATTAAACACGAGTTCAAGCGGGGTTTTCATGTTAAGGAGTCGTGTAGGAAGTCTATTAATGAGGAAACAAGCTGTAGAGATCGAAAAGGAACAGAAGCATGAACTAGCAAGGTTAAACCAGTTTGTACGAGGTGATGGTGCTTACGTTCGGCTGTGTCATTTTGTTGATGTATATGAGGACAAGACACACGGTGCGAGATCCCTAGCTTATTAAAAAAGCCATTGAGGTTGTGATATTCACCCCCAATCAAATTGAACATGAATGATCTTATGCTTAAGGAGACGCTCAACATGCGCTTGAAATTATTGGAAAACATCGAACACATCATATTTGCGCTTAATAAGATAAAGCCAAGTAAACCGACTATAATCATCAATGAAACTGACATAGTAATTATGACGGCTGGTACCCGCCATAGGGCAGCGGGGATGGAGCGCCATAGGTCGCGGACGACGGCACTCCATACGACAGCTGCGGCGATCCGCCATAAGGTGGCTGCGGCCCACCGTAGAACGGAGGAGAGGGCGCGCCGGATAGCTGCTGCGCTGGCACGCCGTAGGGCTGCTGTGCGGGAGCGCCGTGGAGCGGCTGTGCGGACACGCCGTGAGGCAGCTGTGCGTGTGCCCAGTGCGGTACAGCCACGGACTCACCCGCGGCCGGAGATGCGCCCAGAACGGGCGGAGCAGGGGCCGCCCCGTAGGGCATCAGCGAGGCTCCTCCAGGAGCTGTGGAGGAAGTAACAGACGCTGGTTCGGCAGGCGCGTGCATGGCGGTCACAGGTGGTCGCACGTGTGCCCATGCAAGGGGCTGAGACGCCAAGAAGGGCGAAACCGAATCAGCAGGAAACGGGAACGCAGCAGGGATCGACGCGGCGGCGGAGATCGCAGGCTCCGACGCGGCGGAAGCGATCGACCCGGTGGCGGCGGCGGAAGACATGAGGGGTCGACCTACTCTGATACCATGTAAAACACTGAGTTTGGGGAAAACAGCACAACCTAACCGGGTGTGTCTCTCATGTATATATAGGCGTACACAAAGTGTACGGTACAGGATACATATACAAGTACAGAAGACTACGTATTATATACAGTCTAACACAGGTACATTCAGGTTGTGAATTTGAGAGCATTGCTTCTACGTCGCGCTCCATTGTACTAAGGGGCATCTAAGGGGAAAAAAGAAGGCCGTTGCCGGGGATCATACCCGGGTCACCCACGTGACATGCGGGAATACTTACCATTACTGTATACTACAACGACTTGTGTATTTTATTTCGTACGGAAAGCTACATATATCGTTTACTACAGGAGGGATAGTCTCTGTATGTTCCAGCTGGCTATAAGATGTCCAGGAAGTCAAATTTTGTGGTGTTTGTCTGCCTGCGCCATGGATGGAGCGGGGAGGACCAAAGACAACACTGCTATTGGGTTTGCTATCTCTTGCAAGGAAAGTGGATAAATTGGATAGGATGTAAGGAAGAATGATGCCACGACATAGAGGGATTATGTCTACTTCCAAGTTTCAGAAAGATTTTTAAAACATTAAGTTTCAGAAAAGCTTTATAAAACAAAAACTAGTTCAGAACAAAGAACAACATGATATTCAAATGGGCATGAATTCATAATTGGAAACTAGCTTGTACAAGCAACATAACTGATCTTGCTGATACTGAAAATAGTAAATTTTGTGGGTAACAGCTAGCAGAAAATTATCTGCAATTCTTATCCTCTCCCTCTCTCTCCTCTGTTCCTGTAGCTGAGAGCGTCTTCGCGTTTGCCGGGCCGGACCAAGGCCTCTCCCGCCGGCGCTGCCGGCCGGAGATGGCTGAGGGAAAGCTCCGGCCTCCTTCTGTACTTACTAGGTGTACAGGCTCTGGCTGCTTGCCAGGTTTGGGCGTTCTGCCCGTAGTTTTGAGTGGAGTTCCGGATCATCGCAGCCTGATCTGGTGCTTAGGGATCCTCTTCCTTGCTTTGCTGCTCCTCTGGCCGGACATAGAAGGGATGGAGAGGACCGACGCTCTTCTAAATAAGGTACAGGCTTGCTTTCTCTGCTTGTTGCAGTCAGTTCGATTTGCTCGGAAATCCACTCCGGCCGGCCTTGGCGGCGAGGGGAGGGGACGGATGGGCGTGTCGGCTGCTGCAGTGAGTGGTGTTAGGCTCGGTGCGCTGGGTGGTGGTGCACTTTCTTCTCCGGCCGGCCGTGGAGGCGAGGGGTGGAGGAAGCTTGGCGTCACCCGAGTTTGTTTCCGTGTTTGCTGGGGTTTGTGGTGGTTTTCCTCGTCGGTGTTGCTCCGACCGGCCGTGGTGGCGAGGGGAGCGGCCGCATGGAGATGGGCTGATGCTGGTGGTTGGGCTAGCTGGTGCCGAGTCGGCGGGAAGAAGGGTGGACTGGGGAAGATGGTGCTATGGCCGTATTCGTTCATCGTTCTGGGTCTTCGTCGCGTGGCGGCGGGCGGTTCTGCGGTCGACTACATGATGTGGAGGTACTCTCTTCCCCACGTTTGGCGGTACGGCGGCTCCGGCGACGGCTAGTTTCAGGGGAGCGCGGTGGTGGATCCGATTGTATTCTTTTCAGTTGACTCAGGGTGCTCTGTGCATTTTACAGGGTCTTTTTGTAATTTTCTTTCTTTGCTGGACATGTTTGTAGTTTGTGCTGAGTGTTCTGAATATATGAAATCGGATCCTTTCCTCAAAAAAAAAGCTAGCAGAAAATTATAAAAAACTTTTCATTTGTCAATTTGAACTTGTACAAGTTCATAGTATTGACCTTAAACACTCGTTGTACTCCTAACCTAGTACGTAGCAATTTTGCGGTGCCATTTGACTGACTCTAAGCAACAAAGAGTTATTCTATACAACAAAAAAAAGCATCAAAGAGTCTAAAAGCTAAATATCCATGTTTTTTGGGTTCATCGCCCCCTTCCACCATATTTATTGGTTCCCTTGTTGTTGTAGGGCGTCTCCAATAGGTTGTATGCTGTCCATAAATATCCATGTAATCAACCAACAAGATACTCTCTCTGTCCCAAATTACCCTGCGTTTTGAGTTTAGTCAAAATCAATACTTCTAAATTTTAACTAAGTATATAAGAAAAAATATCAATATTTATAATACAGAATAAATATTGTTAGAATCACCATAAAATAGATAATTGTATAATATCCATTTTATATTATAGATGTTTGTAATTTTTTCTACATGATTGGTCAAAGTTTAAAATGTTTGACCTTTACCGAACCTAAAACGCAGGGTAAATAAAGACAGAGGGAGTATCATACAACTACTCCAATGGATAGAATCTAAATTGTCCAATAACAAGCGAGGGACTAAGTGTGATTACTCGTGGTAAATTTACATACAACTTTTCTCTCTCTTCTCATTTATTTCATGTCACATTATCATATATCGTAATGGCAACTTTTACCACCATCTATCTTACAGCTGTTAGAGATATTCTTAGTACTAAGAGAAAAAAATTCCGATGGAGTGACGGGTGAAGGAAAACTTCCTAGAAATCAACCTTCACCCATCAGTTCAACAATTTGTCTTAGTTATACAAAATGGGCCGCTGAAAGGGGCAAGTACTCATTTTACACAAATAGCCCAGCTTGGCCCATGGACAGGTCCAGTTAGTTGATACCAGTCGACACAAGAAGAGTGCACATCTAGTGCGGCGGCGCCTCTAGTGTAGGGGAAAAACCAGTGCGGCGGAGCCAGCGCCGGCCATGGAAGAGATGGAGCCGGTCGCACCTAGCGCCAAGAAGATGAAACTAGCCGCGTCGAGTATCCACGAAGCGGCGGCGAGCGATCCCAAACCACCCACGGCCACTGAGAGAATCCAAGAACCACCGGCCGGAGTGGAGGAAGAGTTGCCGGACCGCATCAGCAACCTCCCCGACGCCGTCCTCGGTGAGATCATCTCCCTCCTCCCCACCAGGGAAGGCGCCCGCACCCAGGCGCTCGCGTCCCGGTGGCGCCACCTCTGGTGCGCCGCCCCTCTCAATCTTGATTATTGTAGCCTCCCCGGCGATAAAGATCGACAGGACGTCCTGGTCGGCGTCATCCTGTCCGCCCACCAGGGCTCCGGTCGCTGCTTGTGCCTGCCTGCGCCCCGCCTCCAGTACCGACCAGACGCCGCGGAAGCCTGGCTCCAGTCCCCCGCCCTCGACAACCTCCAGGAGCTCGATCTGTACCTAGCATTCAGTACATGCTCACAGCCGATGGTATCGCCGCCAGCGTCCACCCTCCGTGTCCTCACCGTAAGCCAGTGCCATCTCCCCGACCACATGGTCGACACGCTCCGGTTTCCTCAGCTCAGGAAGCTTGGGCTCGTGGCGGTCAGAGTCTCTGAATGCTCGCTGCACAGCATTATCGCCGCAGGGTGCCCTGTCCTTGAAAGCTTGATGCTTAACTAGGTAAATTGGTGCGGCGGCACCGCCGCACCCGTGCGGTAAAGATTTGATTTTGAAATCAGCGACGTTTAAAAGTTACGTATATTTGAGAATTGTTTGAATGCAAAGGGAGTATGTGTTTGAAAATTATTTAGATTGTGAAAATTAGTCGAATTGGAAAGTTTTTTTTATTCTAATTATTTTGACGTTTGTAAAATGGTTAGATTTTGAAGGCAAATGATATTTTAGAATATTCAAATTTGTTTGTAGTGTTAATTCATGCCGCACCCGTGTTGTAAAAAATGCAAATTTGAAAATATCGTTATTTAAAATTTGTGGATGTTTTGTGAGATGTTGAAATACGAAGAGTTAGCATTTTTTGAATTTTTTTTAATATTCGTATTTGAGTTGTGATTGTATGACGTAAGTTTAGCATAAGTAGTCAGCATGTATTTTGTATGAATGTTTTGATATATTATTCATATTTTTTCCGATGGATATATTAAGAGATATTGTTTTGCGTTTTTTTGTTTTTTTTTGGAAATTGTTTAAATAAATCGAAAAGTTTGGAAAAGATCACAGAGTAGTTGGAGTGGTTATTTTTCAAAAAAAAATTCAAATTTTTAGAAAGTGATTTGAGTTGATTTGGAGATTTGTTTCAAAAAATTTTGATTTGGATTTTTCAAAATTTGTTAAAAAAATCTATCGTTTAAAGATTTTGTTTTGGAGTGGATATTTTTTTATTTTTTATTTTTCCCAAATTTTTAGAAAGTGGTTTGAATCGGTTTGGAGATTTGTTTCAAAATTCAGTGATTTGGATTTTTTCAAAATTTGTTTAAAAAAATCTATTGTTTTTGAAAATGTTGGAATATTTTAGAAAATAATCTAGTGCTTCTACATAAACTTTTGATTTGGAGAAATTTTATTGATTTTGAGATATATTTTTAAAACGGTTAAAGTTTTTTAAAAAAAAGAGAGAAAAAAAAGAAAAAAGGCCGAGCCAGGCCGAGACAGACGCACAGCACGCGGCCCAGCCCAGCAATCGGCCCAGCCCAGGCACGCGGTGACGTCAGCGGTGACGTCATCGGCGGCCAGGCTCCGCGGCGTTTTTACACAAAGGTCCCTGAGATTTTTTGAATTTACGAATTAGTCCCTTGAAGGGTCTTTTTTGCAAGATGTTACGCTGCAGTGACGTTTTTGCACGGAAACCCCCGATCTTTTCGCGAATTACAAATTGGTCCTCCCACCGAGCACTGTAGAAGTGCAATTATCTGCGAACGTGGGCCATTGCCAGCGATCGGACGGCGAGAAGAATGCGGGCGACGTGGCCACTTCGGTGGGAGGTTGAAATGGTTGGCTTTGATATATAGTAAGATACCTGTTTTGGCGTCTGTCGTCTCCGGATCAACTCCCCTACCATTATAAGATTTGGCATTCATTCTAGTTTACATGAACTCATCATCGATGATTGCCCTTCACTACAAATGTTGCTCCATTTTGGAATGCATCTGGAAATGCAAGTGACCGTTGTCTCTGCACCTAAGTTGGAGACCTTGGGCTACATCTCTGAATATTTTGGGCAATCCAAAATCGTGTTTGGCTCCACAGTTATCCAGGTAGCTATGTTTGTTGTACTTATTGCCTTCTCCACAAGGCTTCTCGTAAAATTCATGTTTATGTGCAGAGAAATTATATCGTGTGTACTAATGTTCTGCTCCATTCTTGATAAAGGGATTACGCATTGATAGCCTGAAAACTGTGGTGTGTACTGTCAAGACCTTAGCTATTAGTTTGGAAATCTTTAATCTGGATATGGTTTTAGACTTGATGAGATGCTTTCCTGCTGGGAGAAGTTGTATATCAAGGTGATGATTCTTCATTTATAGCTCATATTGCATAGTTGTCAATGTTCATATGCTCTTTTGATCTACTGGTTAATATGTTTTGTCTTTGCCTCTTTTCAGATAGTAGAACAATCGAGGGGGGGGGGGGGGGGGGGGGGGGGGAATCGTGGCGACGAAAACATCAGAATCTTCTCGGATCTCTTGACATCTGTTTGAAGACGTTAGTGCTGGGATGTTACCAGGGCATCCAACCACAAGTTAAGTTTGCCACATTCTTCGTGTTGAATGCTAGAGTCAGTGACACTTGAGGTTGAACTATGCAACTACAAGGAAAAATACTTTGCAGAACAACATAGGAGGCTTCAGATGGAGAAGAGGGCTTCCAGAGATGCTCGGCTTTGTTTTACACGTAATTGTCCCCATGATGCTATCAAATTCGTTCATCTCAGCGATTTGGATCTGACCGATCCCTTCGCGTGTGCATGCTGAAATGTGGTGTTGGCTCCTTTGTGGAATTATTACTGCTTCTCTCGTTTTGTGCTTTGTCCAAAGGTGATTAGTTTTCGTCCTTCAAGTGTTTTGAAGTCTGTATTATCCCAAAAATCCTATGATAGATAAATAAGTCACTTTGATGTTACATTGGGACATCACTCAATTATTTCATATCTGTGTAGATTGTTCGTTGTAAAGACATGCTTTGCCCAATACTGTTTAGCTCTCACGCTTGTAGTCTTTCTAACCCTGTATTGTCCCAAAATCTTATGGTACCTAAACAAGTCATTTGATCTTGCACTAGGACATCGGTAAAATTGATTCATTTGCAGTGTTGATTGTGCAATGTTTATTGACAGTTTGAGCTGTGCTTTCCTGAATAAAGACATACTTTTTACTGAAATACCGAGATTGCATTCAGCAGAGTGGCATAAATATAGAGGAAAATGTTGACCTAGTTTGAGGGTATAATAATTGATTCGGTGCATGCAATGGATATGTGTTATCAACTTTCTCTAACCCTGAATCTATAAACGAGAATTCTGGAGAGGTCATCTGATTTCCGGACCGTTTCGACATCAGAATTGTCCTTCACTAATGATCTTAGTCACGTAGAATATATGCATGAAGATGAAGGTAACCATCTCTATATGTTCACATGTTGAAACTGGCCATACGATGTCCACGAAGTCGAATTTTGTGGAGCTTCTCTGCCCCCATTGAACAGCAGGGCAACCAGTGTATGTTAATGCTGGCTCTATGATGTCCAAGAAGCCAGATTTCGTGGAGTTCATCAGACACATGGATGGAGCAGGAACATCAAGAACCACGCTGCTATGGGGTCAACTATCTTTTGCAATGGAACTGGAGTAAGTTGGATGTGACTACCTTGTAAGCTTTGTTAAAGCTTTCTAAAACAAAGACGAGTTCAGAATCAATAAAAACAAGAGATATTTGAATGCGCGCTCTTAGTTTGGGAGCTAGATTCAGCTATATATGCTATATGGAGTTGTGTCGACTGTCGACCATCTTTTTGTGTTCATCACAAAGATTTCTTTGCATGTCCTACAAAGCTCACATAACCGATGTTTTTTAAAGGTAAGGGCCGCTTTCTAGGCACATGATTAATTGGTTATCTTATAGAAGCGTAGTATTTTGATTCACATATGACACCTTCACAATCACACATCAGTTCATAAATTTTCCTTGGTCAGAGAGAGATGCCAATCCTACTCTTCTTTCTTCTTTGTCCTTGCAATGTTGTAACCCACAAACGGTAGGTTGGATTTAAAATGGTACTACCGCTGTTCGCAAATATAAGGCATTTTGGTTCACACAAATACTAAGCCTTTTTTGCTTTTGAATTTGAACCTGTTCAAGTTCACATTCTACTTGAGACTCATTCTACTGCCAAACCCAGTAGCAATTTGTGGTGCATTTTTTTACCGATTCTAAGCAACAGAGAGGCTAACGATAACGTATCCATGTCATTTGAGTTCATTGCCACCGAGGGGATCTTATCAAGTGACTATAGGATCATGAGTGATTTATAAGGGATTATGTAAACTCTTAGGGGTATTTGGAAAATCACAAATGTGTGAGGGCTCGGCTCATACTCAAACTCAAAGATAGATGCATATATACAAAACTAAAAACTTTCAGTGAAATAGATCCAATCCATTAATCCAAACGAAAAATATACAAACCAAGAGCATCCAGAAAAATCTAAGTAGTTAGGCATGAATCTGGAGCATAACAGCACTGCTGAAATTACCAGTATTAGCTGCGGTAGCGAGTACTCGGAAGCTATTCATAGATGTAACTACATGTACAGGTGAGAGGACGGTGAGGCGCATGAAGTCATGCTTACACACTTCACTACTCAATGCCTCTTGGCCATTGTCTTCTTGAGACCTTTTAAGATCTTGGAAAACCAAATCATATTCATCGCATATATTATGGTGGGCGCAATAAGTATCAGATAATAACCAAAGGTGTCCATCTGCTTAATCTGTCAACAAACAAGTATGCATCAGAATCATGTGTGTAGTAGCCGTGATGTAATATACGGAATTCAAATAAATCATCATGTACCTGATCATAATGCACAAACATGTGATAGAACAAGTACATGAAGAAAATTATCCTTGCAACCTGCATAAAAGCATTTGTTCTCAGGATTAGGGACCGATCTACGGAAATATCATATGGTTGTAATAAAACAATCATAGTGATTTTTGAAACCATATCCATAAGAAAAAAAATTAGAGTAAACCAGAGAATTTGCATTAGTTAGTCATATTTGCAGCCGTCAATTTGGTAATTTTATCTCAAGGCTCAATGATTTTGGGAATGATACATTTCTCCCTAGAGTAATCCAATACTTTAGAATAACCTGTCAAAACTCAGCTGATATACGCTACCAGATCAAAACTTATGAGATTGGGTCCTGTGTTTACCAGCCAAGTAACAACCATTGCAGCTCCGTTCACAAGGTAGGCTTTGGAGTTTTTCATTCCAGCAGCATCAAGGAACCTTGATGAGAGTAAGGGAAAGAACAGCGGCTTAGATTTATTGAAGAATAGAAATATATAAGCAACAATTGTGTAACTTGTTCACATGTCCAGTTACCATCTTAGGTTGATTCCTAGCGTGGTAGCCTCAGTGATGAGACCCATGTATATGTATACCTGTGCTTCCCCAGAAAGCATAGCGTACACCGTAGACATAAGTGACAGACTGTGGTGGATAACCTAGCAGTAAGCAAAGAGGCAGAAAATACAGTTTAGAAGACTTGAATCAGAGTAGCAGATCAAGGTTATATATTCAATATTTTAGTTTGAACGGGAAATGGGAGAGGGAGAAGGGAAGAAGGTAAGGCAAAAACATGTTTACTTACATACTCCATTCCACCAAGGGAAGGGTAAAACCAATATATCATGGCAATGTCTGTGATGAAATAACCAATAGAGACCTGACAAACATGAGATTCAGCTCACAATGAGACCGAGTGAACAAAAGAAACATATGAAAAATAAGAAGCTTTTTGTGCATTGTCACAAGATAGCAAAGTGGGTTAACAGCGTATACATACCCCTAATGTAAAATTGGAGAGGCTTGAACTTCTAGATGTTACTGGGCCATCCAGCTTATCAGAGAACAAACCCGAGAAGAAGACAAGGTATACTGACATAATCGTAATGAATATGGCATGGACAGTGGACATGCCCCTATAATAGAAAAAAGTCATAAACAGCTTACGTGTAAGTGTAACTGAGGAGGTAGTTGTAAAATATATCTCACCTGTTGTTCCATTCAACCTTTTGCATTTTCGTAAGAGAAGCATAACCTTTGTAGTGAGATGAACTGATAAAGCGTGTGAAATCATAGGCCTGAGCTAGCAAAAGAAAATGATAGTCAAGACAGTGTTACGATGATTAGAGTTCCGGTATGAAAAATAATCACCGGTGCCTGAACTACACTTATCCGTGTTATCTTCGCAAACGGGTTTGAAAGAACAAACAAAACCAGTACAAGTTGATATAAGAAAGAAAAAAGGCTCAAACTTCATCCAGGACATTTAGTTCGTTTGTTGAAGTTAAAGCCCCATATAAAGCTCAATAAGTGAAACTACATTAACAGATCAAACCAGTGTAGCACATTTTTTACCCCATTAATCTGCTACACAAAAAACTAAACAAGTTTGATATTATTGCTTAGGTAGACTAGTAAAGTGATCATAAGATTTAAGGGAGGAAATGGTGGGTGAGGGTGAATGACAGTACCAACTTGCACATCAGGATTCCCGCGAGCACAGCAGCGTATGGAACATCTAGCAGGTAGTCCTTCACAAGTAGTTCTGCTTTGTACTTATACGACATGGCTGGATTCAGAGGCATATCCATGGTCAGAGATAATCGCAACTTCACACCCTTATGAAGAAACAAAACAGAGATATGTAAGTACAACAATAATAAAGAGACGATGCACAAGCTGACAAGACCATCTCACGTTATCTAGGCTTAAGTGCTCCGAATTAACTTCTTCCACGAGGCACTATAATTATAAACAATTCCCAGTCACATTTATACTATGGTTCACAGTGATTTTACAAGCCAAATAAATCACTGGCGGTTGAAGACTTAGCCAAGAGCCAAGGCACAAGATGAAACATGTTTCGATTAATGTATTAATGCGTAAAAGTTGCAGGCACCTAAAGCGAGTTTCACAGGAGGCACTGGGCACTGCTGTTCCTGCTAAATATCAGCCTTCATTAACTTTTTCTCTTCAAGAAAAGGTAAATGTAAAAGGCACTACCGCAATTAGGGGAAAACCGAACTTTTTAGAGCAAAAAGTAGGTACACTGTTCCAACGCGATTTCATCAAATAGCAAACTTTCGACGCATTGCGCGTAGATTGGGAGAACGCATACTAGTAGAAAACAGAGCTATAACTAGATGAAACGCAGCAACACCACTACCCAAACATAAAGACCAACAGACCTTCCTTCCAATCGACCCCGGAAAACCGCCCCCAGGACACCAAGATCGAGTCTTTTCTCCCCAAATCTCAGCAGATTAGACGGACCCGGAACCTCCAATCCAAGGGAGAAGAAGGGTTTTTTACCTGCGCGTGGAGAGGAGAGGGGCTCTCGTCTCGTTCCTGTGGTGGCTGCGAAGTTTTGGGAGGGTTGGACTGGGGCGGAAGCAAGCGCACGGGATTGGATATTTGGATGGAGATTCTTTCTTTCCTTGCTTCTGTCCGAGTTCTTCTTGTTCTGCTCCTGCCGTGCCGTGGGACGGAGGAGAAAGCGCTAGAAGGAAAGTGGACGGCGAGAGAAATATTCGGAGAAAACCAAGATTTTCTATTCTCAGGAGAAGTATTATTGCGACGCGGCCGGAGAAATAAATAACGAGCAACTCCTGTGTAGTTGTACTACACGGCGATTGGAACAGGCCAGGAAACCTAGCTCGACTAGGACGCGTGGCTTCTCTCCGTCTTCTTCACGCCTAGCATATTCTTTTGGAAAACAATGCGTGCTCGTGGGGCAGGTGCACACGATTTTCAGAAAAAATCATCTAGAACTAGAAGAAGAACACAAAAGTTGTAGACATAAAACATGTGCCTTTGCAGGAGTTTGCGTTTAAACATGACAACTGTACGATGTCAAAAGGATGACAACGGAGAGAAGTCTAGTTCGTACCTAGGATTCATATTACAACCCTAAAGTTTTGATTT
Organism: Poa pratensis; assembly: GCA_947311845.1. NCBI lineage: Eukaryota > Viridiplantae > Streptophyta > Magnoliopsida > Poales > Poaceae > Poa > Poa pratensis. The sequence continues at coordinate 37,281,959 of CAMZMU010000038.1, forward strand.
GGTTGAAATTACAACCCTCAACTATAAAAACATTTCACCATATTCCACTCCTTCTAAATTGGGCGGTGTAAAACTGTTGAATTTCATCATAATACTCTCAACTCACAGATCGAGCTGGCTAAGAACAAGAGGATTTTCTGGTTTCTAGACTGTTCTTTCTTAACAGCCCGCATCTCTCTTATCTCTGTATATTAGTTGTTACATTTACATATGAGTCCCTCCTCACACTTCTAACTATGTACAAGTCCACTCAACACTCCCCCTCAAGATGAGGCAAAGATATCAAGAAGCCTCATCTTGTTACAAGTATTCAGAAATGACACTACACTTACTCCTTTTGTCAAGATATCAGCTAGTTGATCAGCCGACTTGACATAGCATACATGCAACACACCCTCGTCTACTTTCTCTTTAATAAAGTGTCTGTCTATTTCGATGTGCTTAGTCCTATCATGATGCACCGGATTCTTCATGATATTAATGGTGGCTTGGTTATCGCAGTATAGTCGAATAGGATCACCATCGAATAACTGGAGTTCAGACAGCAATATCTTTAACCACAATACCTCACAGATGCCTGTTGCCATCGCCCTGAACTCAGCCTCAGCTGTGGACCTAGCAACCACACTTTGTTTCTTACTCCGCCAGCTGACTAAATTTCCACCCAGAAACACGCAATAGCCCGTGGTTGATTTTCTATCATCTAAACTCCCTGCCCAGTCTGCATCGGTATATCCCTCAATACTCAGATTTCCATTGTTTGAAAACAATATTCCCTTTCCTGGACATCCCTTAAGAAACCGAAGAATTCTATTTACTGCATCCATATGATTGGTTCTGGGATCATGCATAAACCTGCTAACTACACTGACTGCATATGTAATATCTGGCCGAGTGTGTGATAGGTATATTAAACGTCCAACCAGCCTTTGATATCTCTGCTTATCTACCGGTTCACCTGAACCAGCAGCTACATGATGGTTTTGTTCTATTGGAGTAGATGCAGGTTTACACTCAACCATTCCAGTTTCAGTCAGTAGGTCTAATACATATTTCCGTTGTGATAGATAAATACCTTGTGATCCGTAGACAACCTCGATTCCCAGGAAGTAGTGTAGATATCCTAGGTCCTTGACTTCAAAGCAATCTGCAAGAGTTTTCTTTAGTTGTGAAATCTCCTCATCATCATCTCCTGTTATGACAATGTCGTCAACATAAACAGCTAATATGGTGATCTTGCCATGATGATGCTTAAAGAATAGGGTATGATCTGCATTACTTTGCCTATAACCCTTGGAGCAAATTTCATTGCGTAATTTCCCAAACCATGCCCTAGGTGACTGTTTCAGTCCATATAATGATTTTCTTAATTTACAAACTTTGCCTTCAGTTTCTTTTGTATGAAACCCAGGAGGAATCTCCATATATACTTCCTCTTTTAGATCTCCATGTAAAAAAGCATTTTTAACATCTAACTGGTGCAGTTTCCACCTTTTGTTTGCTGCTATGGAGATCAGGGATTTAACTGTATTCATCTTAGCTACTGGAGCGAATGTCTCATCATAATCGACCCGTAAGTTTGGCTATATCCCTTAGCCACCAGTCTGGCCTTGTATCTTTCTATTTTCCCATTTGGGTTATGTTTGATTGTGAAAACCCATTTGCATCCAACTACCTTTTTGTTTACAGGGAGTATAGCTAATTCCCAAGTATCATTTTTTTCTAGAGCACTCATTTCCTCTAACATTGCCCTCCTCCAGTGTGCGTACTGCTTAGCTTCTTGCCAGGTTTGAGGTATCGAGGCAGAAGAGTCTAATGCTGATATAAAGGCTTTGTAAGTAGGTCCAATTTTAGAATAACAGAGATGGTTTGAGATATCATAAGGTTTATATTTTTCTGGCAGCTTCCCAGCAGTGGTGCGAGGCTTCTTTCTATGAGCAATTGGAATATTTAAATCATCATAGTTTGAGTAGAGATTACCACTTCTTGATGATGGTTGTGCAGGGATCGAAGCATCTTCTGGTACTGTAGAAATTTGAGAAGCAGGATCCTCATCATGATGATGTGACCAGTCCCCTCCTTCTTGTCCAAGTAGCAGCTCAGGAGTAGGTCACGTTGTGGCAGTTGTATATGATCCCTCTGTCCAGGAGGTTGGTTCATGCCATCAAGAACCAGGTCTTCATCTCCAATGGGACTATCACAGGGTATAACCCCTGTCACCATCTTTTGCGAATTATTGTCTTCATACCCATCATGTCCTTTATTTTCTGATATACTATTCAAATCAGAAACATCAGTATCTAATGAGTCAGGAAACACATCACATAAATCTTGCGGTTCACCATAGAATGATTCCCATTCTCTAAAGGTTACATCCATGCTGATGAACATCTTTCTTTCTGACGGGCACCAACACTTATACCCTTTTTGCTTTCCAGAGTAGCCAACAAAAATACATTTTAAAGCTCTTGGGTCAAGCTTTCCGACCGAAGGCCGATGATCTCTCACAAAACATACACACCCAAAAATCTTTGGTGGAACTACATATGAAAGTTTCCCTGTTAGGCATTCAATGGGTGTTTTATTTCCAAGTACCCTCGATGGCATTCTGTTTATTAAGTAGGCTGCTGTCATCACAGCTTCACACCACAAGAATTTAGGGACATTCATTGAATACATTAAGCATCGAGCAATTTCCAATAAGTGTCTATTTTTCCTCTCAGCCAACCCATTCTGTTCTGAAGCACCAGGACAAGTTGTTTGATGTATTATGCCAAAACTAGACAAGTATTCATCAAACTCCCTATTAACATATTCAGTTCCATTATCAGTTCGGAAGATTTTCACACATGCCTTGTGCTGAGTAGTAATCATATTATGGAAATCCCGAAAGCACCCAAACACATCTCCTTTGTTCCTTAGAACATAAACCCACGTGGTTCTGGTACAACAGTCGATAAATGTCACAAAATATTTATAGCCATTAACTGAACACACCCTGCTAGGTCCCCACACATCAGAATGTATTGTCCCAAGTGGTTCTACACTCCTATTATCAGATAGACTATATGAGCTCCGAGTATGTTTACCATACTCACAGGCATCACATGACAGAGTCTCCTTGTTAACCTTATCATATATACTAGGATAAAGTCGGCCTAGCTTGTCAAAAGACACATGTCCTAAGCGACGATGTAGCAAAAGAAACTCATCTCGGGGAGAATGTAATAACGCAGCAGATATGCTCGGAGTTGCATCTTTATTCAAATAATATAGTCCATCAAGCACTCTCCCCGTCCCAAGCATTCTTCCAGTCCCAAGCTCCTGAAAGATACATCCCCATGGGAGAAAAATGACGGCACAGTTAAGCTCATTAGTTATAGAACTGACGGACAATAAACTGATCGGGAACGATGGCACATGTAACACAGATGACAATATTAGATCTTTATTGCAAGCTACTGTCCCAGATCCCATAATAAGTTGGGTAGAGCCATCTGCAAGTTTAACCTTTTGATGGTTTGTTTCAGGTATATAATAGGAGTAATTTAAGAGAGAACCAGTCATGTGCTTGGATGCTCCCGAGTCTATAAGCCATGTTTTATAGAAGTGTTTATTTTTTTCCAAGTGTGAGATATTACCAGAAGTGCTACTGGTTGCTGCCATGGCTTCAGTTGCTGATTGCTTCCCTGCGCCTGCTTCCTTGAAGTTACGCCATTTCTCCAACTCTTCTGCAGTCATCTGAACTTGTATGGTCTGTGACCTCTCATCTCCAACAGCTGAAACATATGCTCTGCCAAAAGGACGTATGCCACGACCTCGACCAGTACCTCGTGTTCCTAGACCACGGCCACGTCCCTGTAGTTCCCTATAAATCCATGTCCACGACCTCCTCCAACCAGTTCAGGACAACATGCTTTGATATGTCCTGGTTGACCGCATTCAAAACACTTCCGATCACTTGAGTTGTCAACAGCAAGAAGAGCAGATCGTCCTTGAGTTATGCTTGATATTGCAGACCCTGATCCTTCTAGTTTCAGCCTCGTTTCTTCACTGAGTATGGCTGCTATTGCCTGTTCCAAACTGGGTAGGTTGCTGCTGCCATACAACGCAGCGCGCCTATTCTCAAACTTGGGATCAAGCCCATTCAGAAAATCCCTCACCCTTTTTCTTTCTACCCATTTGTTGTACACCTCCACACAAGTGCCGCACTCTAATCCAATGGGGTCGTAATAGTCAAGGTCGCTCCACATGCGTTTCAACTCTAATATATATTCAACCACACTCTTCTCCCCTGGCTGCAATTTTGTAATTCCTTCTGTATCTTGCATGCTAACATCTCATTGCCTATTCCAGAAAACGTACCTTTGAGTAGTCTCCAGATCTCAGAAGCCTCCTTGATTCGCTCTACTTGCTTCGCAATTTTAGGTGACACTGAGCTAAGTAGCCATGCCCTTACTAGAGCATTCGTTGCCTTCCATCTCTGGCCGTCCTTGGAGTTCTCATCTGGGGGCTTCTCAATCTTTCCAAGAATGTACCCATCTAATTTTCTGGAGACCAAAATCGTCTCCGCGTGCTCTGCCCAACTAGCATAGCTCTCTCCACCCTCAAGCTTCACACCGGGCATCTGCAAAGGATGAACCTCACCCTTTGCTTCACTCTCTGAGTTGGAACTCTCCCCCTGCTTTCTAATTGCATCAAACAACTCTTTGTACCTTTGGTCCATTGCCTGAAGAACTGCTGCCAATTCCTTTACCGTAACCACCGAAGGTTCTGCTTCCTCTTCTGCCATCTTCTCACCCTTCACCTCCTACACAAAATATCTTGAATACTGCCTGACCTTTCTTGTTCCGGCCACCACTCTGCACTCTGCAGCTGTCCTTTCCCGTTTCTTCCTCTGCAACCACCGCCCGAAATAGCTAGTCGCCGCAGCGATTCGCTCCGCCCTCCGCCGCTGTCGCCTCAATACAAACCGGATCCGCACGCAGGGAGCCCCAGGCGCTCTGATACCATGTTGAATTTCATCATAATACTCTCAACTCACAGATCGAGCTGCTAAGAACAAGAGGATTTTCTGGTTTCTAGATTGTTCTTTCTTAACAGCCCGCATCTCTCTTATCTCTGTATATTAGTTGTTACATTTACATATGAGTCCCTCCTCACACTTCTAACTATGTACAAGTCCACTCAACAAAAACAAAATAATTCTTTTACATGTCAACCTAGTCCAAAATTTTACTAGTTTGTTGATTTTTTTTTAAACGTGCCTTCAATTTTGAATGCAGACATTTAACTAAAACAAGTTTTCTCTCAAATACTATACTACTTTTAGTTGAAATTACCATTTCAGTCACTGTGCTGATTTGTCCGACTTTTTTAAAATGTATGTGTGCCATTAATTCTAATGCCATGCCAATTTGAATCCTGGAGGATTCATATGCACCAAAGTTTGTTTGATTCCATCAAATGGAAAGTAATGATTCTTATCATGGGATGCTAGCTTATGGTCACACCTCCTCTATCCACTGTCCGTGGCCATCCCTCTAGGTCCGGAAGTCTTGTTCTTCTTCGACATCGGTTGACCTCTCAATAACCTCAAGACTAAGTTGTTTCCTCGTCTCTATCGGCGTCACCGCCTACGAAACGATCTATCCATCCTTGTCATCGTCATCTTCGCCGTTGCTGGCCGCGGAATCACCGGCTCCGAGTCGGTGGGCGATCGTAGGCTTCCTATTTTCGACATCGGTCACTAGCTCTGCCTCTCTTTCAATGGGAAGGAAAGGGTGGGAGATAATTGTGGCCCAAACTGTTTAAGATGGAAGTGCCAATTACACACGTGAGGCAGGCTCACATGGGGGCGCGTTGGGCTATAACGGTGGACATGATCACCCTGAAATAGTGGCGGATCTAGAATTTCTAAACATGGTGGTCCATATTAATATTTTTAAATAAAATATATGTCTACCAATACAGAATTTTACTACCTTCGTATGAATATATTCGAATTCACAACTAAGGCTGAATTTGTTGCCTGAAAGGAGCTCTTCTGCTTAGCACGAGGTTTGAGTGGATGTTAATTTTCTATCACTTGTACTGCAATTAATTCCTTAGAAACATTTGTAGGGAATTCGATTATAAACAAATAAATCCTCGAAATTCCAAGTTTGAGTTTGACCAACAAAACATATGCAATATATTTTGGGGAGAGGTATGATCGTACGGCAAAAGATTTTTTATCTAAAAAAGATTTCTTAGAGAAGTTAGGCAGAACTCTTTTCAAGAGCAATCTATTTTGTTTGTATCGCCTATGATGATCTCATAGATTGTTAAATATACACCGAAAATATATTTCCTAACAAAAGATCTGTATTTACTGTCGAACGTCCGGATTCTGGACGAACCCCAGTTCTCGGCCAAGGAAAGCCCTAGCGCCCCCAAATCAGCCGCCACACCATCCTCCCCTCTCGCCGTCGCTTCACCGTCCTCGCTCCGTGACAGCACTCGCCGGCGGCGTCGCTCCTCTCCGATCGCTTGTAAGCACTAACAATTCACTCGTAAATACGTACGTTGCAGGGGAACACCATCTGACCAACGTATAACCTGCAGTCGCCTAGACAAGATCGATAGCGCGGAGCTCGCCATGGCGGCACGAAACGAATCCAGCAAGAGACGGGCTATTGCCGGAAACCCGCAATATGGCCGCGGCGTTGGCGGCGACCGGATACGCCATCCGCTCATCCGAGCTCTCCAGGCGGTGGCGGCGCGCCTGGACGCACGCCCCCAACCTGGAAATCTCCGACGAGCTGCACCAAGATCGGTTCCTCGACTTCGCCCGCGCGGCGCTCGCGCAATACGGCGCGCCCGAAATCCCTTCGCTCAACGTGGCCATCGGCTGCCAGTCCAACCTCGGCCACGCCACAGCTGTATGGCTCCGTGACGCCATGGCGCGCGTCGTCGGGTCTATCTGCGTTAAGGTGGACCGGTACGCCATGGATCAGCTGGTTCTGCCGCGCAGCCTACAAGCCAAGGCCATGACCCTGGACCTCAGCGCCGACTTCTGTCGCAAACCGGTGCTCATATTCCCGGAGCCCGCCAATCCTGCTGCTTTCGGCCGGCTGGCTGAGCTGAGCCTCTCGAACGTGAAGCTGCAGATGGACGGGCTTGGCGAGTTCTTGTCATCATGCTTCCCCGAGCTACGGAAGCTGCGCCTTTGCAGCGTTCACAATAACGTCACCGGCGAGCAGGGGCTGTGGCCACTCGTCCTCCACATGGACATGCTCGAGGAGCTCGAGGTCCGCATCCACCAACTAATGCTGCTTCAGGTGGCCGCCCCCAAACTGCGGCTGCTGACCGTGAGCCACAGCTTTGAGAGCTTGTCGGCCTTGACCAGCCCGGACACCGCGGTTAACATCTCCGCGCCGAGCCTGGAGGCGATCAGCTGGTCCGGCAGGTTCCCAAAGCAGATGAATTTTCTAACAGACGCTCGATGTGTCCGGCGGCTGGCTGGCCTCACTGTCTACTGGCCCAGCATATCCAGGATTGAGTTCTCTTTGCCTGATCTCGTGCTGTTTCTTCAGACATGCTCTGCAGCTCACCAGCTAGATGTCTCTCTCGACATCCCAGATTCATACAATCCATCCATGCTAGCAAGACAGGTACCCAGGGACACATTGATTCCTTACAAAGAAATCCCAGATACATACTACCAAGCTAGCTCTGCAGTTCGCAAATTTGATAAATTGCACTTACACATGCGTTTCTTACATGTTAATTTTCCCATGTGTGCAGGACTTCATGGAACACATACCATGTCTTCCCAACGTCAGGACACTCTCTTTGACGATCAACACGATTCTCCGGTTGCTCCGCTGTCCAATTGTGCCAAGTGTGTTTTCCTTCCTTAGTCGATGCCCGAACCTAACTCTGCTTCAGATTGACCTATCAACGCTGCACCAGTTTTCAAGGCTGGATCGACATCGACATCATCTTGTGTTTCCGGTAAGTAGCTAGGCACCTGAATACAGTGTCACGATGTGAGACATGTGGAAATTATTTATACAGTGGAAATTATTTATACAGCTACAGCAAAGAGAGCCTATCTCTGGGTTTTTTTTCAATGCTTAAGATTATGTTTCGTAAGTTCTATCCACTACGGGAAACCGTCAAAACGCCGACGGCCGTCCTGTACGCCGACGGCCAAATGTCGGGGCCGTCGGCGTACAGCACGGGCTAGGGCAGACGACGAACAGGCCGTCGGCGTACGAAGCGCCGTCGGCGTAGAATTACGTCCCCGACGGCTGCCGTCGGCGTTCTATATCCCGTCGGCGTACAAAGGGCGGCACAACGGAACCGTCCAGCGTCGTTGATACGCCGACGGCTGCCGTCGGCGTTTAGTTGTTTTTTTTAATTTATTTTCGTATATAATATTCATTTCTTTATTTCTCTACATAATATTTAATGTAGTTGTAATTTATATATATATTGGACCTATAATTGCCCTCCCAATTTCAGTATCCCACCCCCGTAAAATAACGGTTTGAGTTTTCCGGAACCCAACCCTACAACATATACATGTAAAACAAATAAAAACTTTTCCTGGCTCACTAGAGAGAAAGTGATGCCGGTGATATCGGTCACACCTAGGAGTAGAATCTTGCACATTTACAACACACAACACACTTGTATACATATGATATGTCACAAGCTAGGTTTGGGTGGGGTTCCGACGCTCCGGGGCCCCGCTTCGGTGAAACCCTGAATCCGCTGGAAAAACCCTAACGTTTCCGTCTACCCCCATAGACGTGCATCGAAACGGGGTAGCCCAGTGGACTTTTTTGCTTGGTTGTGTTATGTTAGGCCATAGGAACATGAGAAACCAAATTCTACCCCAAATCGACACACGATTCCATCCGGTTCGCCCGAAAGGGGAGTTTTCACCTCTAAGTGCAGAAACTAACTAGAGAGAAAGTGAAGCCGGTGATGTCGGTCACACCTAGGAGTAGATTCTTGCACATTTACAACACACAACACACTTGTATACATATGGTATGTCACAAGCTAGGTTTGGGTGGGGTTCCGACGCTCCGGGGCCCCGCTTCGGTGAAACCCTGAATCTGCTGGAAAAACCCTAACGTTTCCGTCTACCCCCATAGACGTGCGTCGAAACGGGGTAGCCCAGTGGACTTTTTTGCTTGGTTGTGTTATGTTAGGCCATAGGAACATGAGAAACCAAAGTCTACCCCAAATCGACACACGATTCCATCCGGTTCGCCCGAAAGGGGAGTTTTCACCTCTAAGTGCAGAAACTAACTAGAGAGAAAGTGAAGCCGGTGATGTCGGTCACACCTAGGAGTAGATTCTTGCACATTTACAACACACAACACACTTGTATACATATGGTATGTCACAAGCTAGGTTTGGGTGGGGTTCCGACGCTCCGGGGCCCCGCTTCGGTGAAACCCTGAATCCGCTGGAAAAACCCTAACGTTTCCGTCTACCCCCATAGTCGTGCGTCGAAACGGGGTAGCCCAGTGGACTTTTTTGCTTGGTTGTGTTATGTTAGGCCATAGGAACATGAGAAACCAAAGTCTACCCCAAATCGACACACGGTTCCATCCGGTTCGCCCGAAAGGGGAGTTTTCACCTCTAAGTGCAGAAACTAACTAGAGAGAAAGTGAACCCGGTGATGTCGGTCACACCTAGGAGTAGATTCTTGCACATTTACAACACACAACACACTTGTATACATATGGTATGTCACAAGCTAGGTTTGGGTGGGGTTCCGACGCTCCGGGGCCCCGCTTCGGTGAAACCCTGAATCCGCTGGAAAAATCCTAACGTTTCCGTCTACCCCCATAGACGTGCGTCGAAACGGGGTAGCCCAGTGGACTTTTTTGCTTGGTTGTGTTATGTTAGGCCATAGGAACATGAGAAACCAAAGTCTACCCCAAATCGACACACGGTTCCATCCGGTTCGCCCGAAAGGGGAGTTTTCACCTCTAAGTGCAGAAACTAACTAGAGAGAAAGTGAAGCCGGTGATGTCGGTCACACCTAGGAGTAGATTCTTGCACATTTACAACACACAACACACTTGTATACATATGGTATGTCACAAGCTAGGTTTGGGTGGGGTTCCGACGCTCCGGGGCCCCGCTTCGGTGAAACCCTGAATCCGCTGGAAAAACTCTAACGTTTCCGTCTACCCCCATAGACGTGCGTCGAAACGGGGTAGCCTAGTGGACTTTTTTGCTTGGTTGTGTTATGTTAGGCCATAGGAACATGAGAAACCAAAGTCTACCCCAAATCGACACACGATTCCATCCGGTTCGCCCGAAAGGGGAGTTTTCACCTCTAAGTGCAGAAACTAACTAGAGAGAAAGTGAAGCCGGTGATGTCGGTCACACCTAGGAGTAGATTCTTGCACATTTACAACACACAACACACTTGTATACATATGGTATGTCACAAGCTAGGTTTGGGTGGTGTTCCGACGCTCCGGGGCCCCGCTTCGGTGAAACCCTGAATCCGCTGGAAAAATCCTAACGTTTCCGTCTACCCCCATAGACGTGCGTCGAAACGGGGTAGCCCAGTGGACTTTTTTGCTTGGTTGTGTTATGTTAGGCCATAGGAACATGAGAAACCAAAGTCTACCCCAAATCGACACACGATTCCATCCGGTTCGCCCGAAAGGGGAGTTTTCACCTCTAAGTGCAGAAACTAACTAGAGAGAAAGTGATGCCGGTGATGTCGGTCACACCTAGGAGTAGATTCTTGCACAGGTACAACACACAACACACTTGTATACATATGGTATGTCACAACCTAGGTTTGGGTGGTGTTCCGACGCTCCGGGGCCCCGCTTCGGTGAAACCCTGAATCCGCTGGAAAAACCCTAACGTTTCCGTCTACCCCCATAGACGTGCGTCGAAACGGGGTAGCCCAGTGGACTTTTTTGCTTGGTTGTGTTATGTTAGGCCATAGGAACATGAGAAACCAAAGTCTACCCCAAATCGACACACGATTCCATCCGGTTCGCCCGAAAGGGGAGTTTTCACCTCTAAGTGCAGAAACTAACTAGAGAGAAAGTGAAGCCGGTGATGTCGGTCACACCTAGGAGTAGATTCTTGCACATTTACAACACACAACACACTTGTATACATATGGTATGTCACAAGCTAGGTTTGGGTGGGGTTCCGACGCTCCGGGGCCCCGCTTCGGTGAAACCCTGAATCCGCTGGAAAAACCCTAACGTTTCCGTCTACCCCCATAGACGTGCGTCGAAACGGGGTAGCCAGTGGACTTTTTTGCTTGGTTGTGTTATGTTAGGCCATAGGAACATGAGAAACCAAAGTCTACCCCGAATCGACACACGATTCCATCCGGTTCGCCCGAAAGGGGAGTTTTCACCTCTAAGTGCAGAAACTAACTAGAGAGAAAGTGAAGCCGGTGATGTCGGTCACACCTAGGAGTAGATTCTTGCACATTTACACCACACACACTTGTATACATATGGTATGTCACAAGCTAGGTTTGGGTGGGGTTCCGACGCTCCGGGGCCCCGCTTCGGTGAAACCCTGAATCCGCTGGAAAAACCCTAACGTTTCCGTCTACCCCCATAGACGTGCGTCGAAACGGGGCAGCTGCATACCGACATGTCTCCTCCGTATCCAGGGACATCGGGGGCACCTCTTGTTGCGTTGTTCGTATCCGCGAGGGATGGAGCATATCTGTCCATTACTGAGCTCACTGCTACACCTGGACCCAATAACGTGGACGCATACTTGTCCATGACCGAGGCTCCTGATCCATTTGCACCAAACAACCCCGAACCATACCTGTCCGTGACTGAGCTTCGTGATGCACTTGTACCCGAGAGCTGGTCATATCTAGCAGCTGAAGAACCAAGGGAGTATCGACTGGTCTGAAGGTAATCGTCCTGCCTCCCGTAGAGGTTGCTACCATCTCCCTGAGCTTGCGGACTGTACACGTCGCCAGCTGGGGCAGCAGCATACCGCTGAGTCAGGCCTTCAATACTGGAGCTGTACTTCCTTGATACATCATCAGCACCGTTATAAAGCATAGGATTATTCCTTTCCTCAATTGCATCATTGTGCCCATCACTGCGTGCCATATAACTTCCCTGATATGTGTTACTCTTGAATGTAGGGACGTCAGGTTCCTTCACATGATAGCTAGTAGTTCTTCACATGGCAATCAGCGTTGGCTCTCTCTTCTCCAGATCTAGCTAGGTCTTCACAATGGGTTCATCTGATCGAGTAACCTCTCTTGCATAACCTGCTGTCCTCTCTCCACTAAATTATAAATTAGGGAATATATTGACTAAAAAAAAGAGAGGATACGCCGACGGCATTGCCGTCGGCGTAGTCTTATCCACTTAACCCACCCACCCCTACGCCGACGGCATTGCCGTCGGCGTAGTCTTATCCACTTACCAAAACGCGCGCGGGCACGCTCCTCTCCTCCACACACACACACATAGTCCCCTTGCTCGATCCCCTCCTCCCCGCGCTGCGCGCCTGCCCCTCGCCGCCGACACCTCCTCCCGCGCGCCCGCCCGCCCTCCCCGCGCCGTCCACCCGCCCCTCGCCGCCGCTTCCTCCTCCGCTCCCGCCCCGGCCACCTCCTCCTCCGCTCCCCGCCCCGGCCACCTCCTCCCAGCGCCGCCCATCCCCGCGCCGCCCGCCCGCCCCTCGTTGTCTCCTCCTCCGCGCCCCGCCCCGGCCTCCTCCTCCCCGCCCCGGCCACCTCCTCCTCGGGCTGCCGCGTCTCCCGAAGCTCCTCGGGCCACCGCGTCTCCAGAAGCTGCCCGGCCCAGCTCCTCCTTGCTCCGGCTGCCCCCGACGCCCCACCTCCTCCGGCGCCACCGGATGTAAGCCCCACCTCCTCTTCTCCACATTTTAGGAGTAGGATTTTAGGGATTTTACATTTAGGGATTTTAGGAGTAGAAATTATAGATGGGATTTTAGGAGTAGAAATGATTTAGGGATAGATGTAGTAAATAAAATGTTGTTGAAAATAGAAAATAACAAAATGATTTAGGGATAGATGTAGCAAATAAAATGTTGTTGAAAATAGAAAATAACAAAATGATTTAGGGATAGATGTAGCAAATAAAATGTTGTTGAAAATAGAAAATAACAAAATGATTTAGGGATAGATGTAGCAAATAAAATGTTGTTGACAATTATTTTTCATATATTCATTTCATATATGACTAACCCTGTATCAAATGCTTTTACTTAACTAAGTATCATGTCGGAGCCGGAGCGAAAGTTTCGTGGTGTTCACCGGAGACCCACGAAGATCCCGACTTGGGCAGCTCAGATCACAGTGGATCACAGGAAGATCCAGCTTGGTACTTTCAGGTGCCCGTGGCAGGCGGCCCGCGCCTACGACTGCGCGGCGGTCCAGCACTTTGGGGCGAGAGCGATCCTCAACTTTGAGGATGAGCGGAGCGTGGCGCACATGTTAGCGCCAGATGGCATGAGGATCGCGACGAAGGCCGAGGAGAGGGAGCACCGGCAGGCAGAGAGCTGCTCAGGGCGCGCCACCAGCGCGAGGATGACCCCTTGGTCAAGGATCTCCTCCTTGATCCCCAGGTGATGGCGGTCCAGTACCAGGTCTTGAGCGAGAGCCGGCAGCAGCGCGGGCAGGGCGAGGCCGGCCCCTCCGGCACGCAGCAGCAGGGCGAGGACTCTAGCAGCAGCCTGTCCTCTTGTTGGGGCCGCTTGGACGACGTCACTGACACCGGCGCGAGTCGAGTTTAGGATGTCTATCATCCTACCTGTCGTACTACTAGACTTATCTTGCTACCTGTTGTACTGCTAGACTTATCATACATGCTACCTATGTATTATTGTGCTACTTGTCTATATGTGTTATGTTTAGCTAATATGGTTACATCGTTCTATGGTTTATTCTGTTTTATGTTTAATTATTAGGTAAAATGGAGGGATATTTGCTTATATATTTCGATTGTTTGTACTTTTCAGATGACGTAGCTTCCTCTCGGCCTTCTCCGGCCACCGATCACGCTTCGAGGGTATAAATCTTTCGCCTCTCTTGCTGCATAGGTTTATTTTGGTCTAGATCACCAAGTCAGTCGCGTAACCCGAGTCAGATCCCATCCGGAAGGGTTACAAATTTATAAATATGCAGGATTGTCCATCTTTGCATATTTATAACCGTAACACTTCCGGGTTGTCCTGTTGGACAGTCCGAGTACGTGTAGATCGGGTCGTGTTCCACGTTCTACCCCTTCCTGAGACGGAATTTCGGCAGCACCTCCCTGTTGTTCTTCGGATGCACACCCTCTCGGCTTGACAAGCTCGAGACGTGTATTCTGAAGAACAGCGGGGAGGTGCTGCCGAAATTCCGTCTCGGGTCGGGGTAGAACATGGGACACGACTCGATCTACACGTACTCGGGCGGGATAGGCCCCTACCTATTAGAAGTGTATGTGAACCCTTGCATGTTGTAAAAGATAAAATTTGGCCGTAATAAAATGGTGACATTGCATGCAAGAAAATAAAAATATGATGCATTTAATTTCATGTTATTATTATTTGGCTCACAGTAAAGCAGCAGAGGATGGCAGATAATGGGTGGATGTACAGTGGCCGAATTAGTTTGGTTGACAAAACAGATGAGTGGGTATGGAAGACGCATTTGTTAGTGAAGGAGTTAGCGCGTAAGGGTTCAGAGTCAGGCGCTCGTGGACAGTGCCCTTGCCCTCGTTGCAAGTTTCGTACACGTCAGGGAAAGGATGATATGATTAAACACCTCTTCTCTCGTGGGTATATGCCGAACTTCGTGACGACAGTCAACTTTGATGAGTACGAGCGCGAGAGTGGCAGGGTGATGCGGCAGCGGATCAATGGCAATGAAGATGATGGGATTAGAAACTGGCTAGATGATCTCCGTGCTGGCGACATGCCAGATTCGCCACCATCACAGGAGGAACCGGAGGAACCTCCAGAACCGGAGGAACCGCGTGAACCGGAGGACCCAGAGCCAACCGCGAAGGCCTTCTTTGCTATGATGGCCTCGTCTCAGAGGCCTCTGTACGAGGGTGCAAAAGTTTCTCAGCTCGATGCCATCTCGCAAGCACTAGCCAACAAGCTCCAGTATGGCAGCACCCGTTCATGCTTTGAAGCGCATCTGCAAACAACTGGTAACCTGTTGCCTGAAGGGCATTGTCTGCCTCAAAGCATGTACGAAACGAAGAAAATCCTGCGAGATCTCAGCATGGATTATCAGAAGATAGATTGTTGTCCAAAAGGATGCCTTTTGTTTTGGAAACAGTTTGCCAATGACAAGTACTGTATCTTGTGTAAGGCCTCTAGGTATCATGTGGTAAAAGGACCCGATGGTACGAAGACGCAGTCAAATGTCGCCATTAAGATTCTTCGTTACCTCCCATTCATACAAAGAATCAAGCGGCTTTACATGAACAAAGAGTCTGCCACACAGATGCAATGGCACAAAACGGGGAAGAGATACAAGGATGAGCACGACCGGGAATTGATGGGACATCCATCTGATGGTACGGCATGGAAGAACTTTGATGCGAACCACCCCGATGAGGCAGCAGATGCTCGAAACGTGAGAATCGCGATAGCAACCGATGGATTCAATCCATATGGTTTGTCGACTACCGCGTACAGCTGCTGGCCCGTGTTTGTTATTCCGCTCAATCTCCCTCCTGGAGCCCTAATGCAAAAGAAGACCATGTTCCTCTCGCTGATCATTCCAGGTCCTGAATATCCGGGGAAGAATTTAAGTATGTACATGCAGCCAATTGTGGATGATCTGAACCACTCTTGGCACCACGGGACGTTGACATATGATCGTGCATCGAAGACAAACTTCTTGATGAAAGTTTGGTATCACAATTCCATGCATGACATGCCCGGGTACGCCCTATTCTGCGGATGGTGTACAGCTGGTAAGTGGCCATGCCCAGTGTGCAGGAACCGACTTGAGTTCATGTGGCTAACGGCGGGACGGAAGTATTCCGCGTTTGACACACATCGAAAGTTCCTCAAAAGAGGGCATCCGTTTAGAGAAGACAAAAAGAACTTCAAGAAGGGCAGAGTTGAGCGTGAAGAAAAAGCGATACCAACTTTCGATGGTGCAGCTGTTGACGCCGAGCTAAGTGCTCTCGTGCCTGCTGGGAAAAGGCCCACGATATGTGGGATATGGTGTGTCGCACAACTGGACTCACGTGGCAGGCTTGACGCAACTCGAATATTACAAGGACCTCGAACTTCCCCATAGCATCGATGTGATGCACACCGAAAAGAATGTTGGAGAGTCCCTCTTTCACACAATCCTGAACATTACCCCGAAGTCGAAGGATAATGTTAAGGCTAGAGTTGATGTTAAGAAGCTCTGTGATAGGGAGAGAATGCACATGAAGCCTCCTGAAGGCCGTCAAAAGAACTGGTTCAAGCCGCATGCTGACTTCTGCCTTAATAGTATGCAAAGGTCTGAGGCATTCCATTGGCTCAAATTCGTCGTGATGTTCCCTGATGGCTATTGTTCGAATATAAGTAAGGGAGTCAATATACAATCGGCAAAAGTCACCGGGCTCAAGAGTCACGACTATCATATATGGATTGAGCGGCTGCTACCGGTGATGGTTCGAGGGTATCTCCCCGACCGTGTCTGGCGAGTGCTCGCGGAGTTGAGCCATTTCTTCCGCACGCTCTGTGCTAAGCAAGTATGTCCCCTGATTATTCAGAAGCTGCATGAACTAGTGCCGGAGTTGCTGTGCAACTTAGAGACGATATTTCCGCCAGGCTTCTTTACTCCGATGGCACATCTTGTTGTGCATCTTGCGAATGAGGTACTCTTGGGTGGACCGGTGCAGTTTCGTTGGCAGTTTTGTATTGAGAGAGAGTTTAAGTATATTCGAACCAAATGTGGAAACAAAAATAAGATTGAGTCATCCATAGCCGAGGCAACTATCCTTCAGGAGATGGCAGACGCCAGGCTAACGTACTACCCCGATGATGTTCCCACTATGCATAACCAGGCCTCTCGGTACAATGTCGACGAGCCCAAGCGAGACCCCAAGCTCGTCCTCTTCCAGTGTCCCGGTGGCAAGAGCGGTGGCCAACAAGGTATAACTTGACCAATGATGAGCTGGAGTGCATAATGCTCTATGTGCTTATGAACATGAAGGAAGTGACCCACGACGAGCAGGGAGAAGAGGGCAGTTTCCTTAGGTAAAATGGGGAACAAATTACTTTGCAACTACTATCATGATTTCGTTCTAATACGTATTTTCTCCTTTTAGTCAATTCACGGATGAAATGTGGTCGGGAACATCAGATGGACCCAATGAAGCCGCGTTGGACACTCTTTTGAAAGAGCCTGCCCCCGGAAAGAAAAAATTCACGGTTTGGTTCAGGGAAAAGGTAATTTCAAACCTGTCCCTTCTACCTTGCAATTCGTGTATTATCCCTCTTACTAATGCACAAAACAATTTGTACTTGTAGGGAGCTGATCCAACGTTGTGATGTCAGATGAGTTGAGATGTGTCTCCCAAGGTTGTAACCGTAGAGTCGAGAAGTATGAGAAGTATGATGTGAATGGGTACCGCTTCCATACAGAGCATCACCAGAACAGTCGGCCTAATGCAAAGACTATAAATACCGGGGTCTTCACCAAAGGAGCCGGTAATTATGATTACTACGGAAGGTTACAGAACGTATATGAGCTGACGTTCAATAACACGAACATATCACTCAAGCTTGTTGTGTTCAAATGCCACTGGTTCGACCCTGAGCATGGAACCAAAAGTACCCCTTCCATTGGGTTAGTTGAAGTTAAGCCTTCAACCACCTACAATGGATCCGATGTCTTTGTTGTGGCTCACCAAGCCTTTCAAGTTTATTATTTGCCCTACCCATGCAAGAAAGAGGGACTCATTGGTTGGGAAGTCGTGTTCCATGTATCGCCACGTGGTAAGCTACCCATGCCCTCCGAAGACGATTACAACAACATTGACCCTAAAACATACGAGGGGATTTTCTATCAAGAGGAACAAACCTTTGGGGACTTTGGCATACAAGGTCTTGAGGACCGCGAGGACAATGCACAAACAGGTGGTGACGTAGTGGTGAATCTAAAGGATATAGATATGCTCAACAAGTTACAGAGTGATAGTGATGACGATGATGAGCCTCCACCGTGCGAGGAGGTTCCAATATACAACACTCGTGATAGTGATGTTGATAGTGATGATGTGATGAGTGATGATGACAACCCAGGACTTAACTATGAGAGTGATGATTAGGGGTGAGGGTCTTTTATGTCCTTTTGCGTACTATTTACTTTTCAACATGCTTCTTCTTAATTGCATTACGTCTTTATTCTTATTTACTACATTTTTCAACATGCTTAAAGTTTATCCTTTCTCAATGCAGGTGATTGACCAAGATGAGCCAAGGCAAGGAATCATCGGCCTCGGGCTCTCGGGAGGTGTAGGATGTGTTCGGGTGTAGCGTGTGTGAATTCGAACTTGTTTGGAGTTTGTATGAATGCTTGGATGAATTTGAATCATGTTTGTGTCATTTGGATATGTATGTGGTGTTTTATTTGATGTTTCTGTGATGTTTTATAATTTGTGCAATTTTAATTGTATTTAAAATGCGCCAGAAACCAGCAGCAAAAAATTTCAGAAACTGAAAATATGGTCAAGTCTACGCCGACGGCATTGCCGTCGGCGTAGTATGCTGCGGGGGCGCACAGGATCGTGCCACGTCGACGCTGGAGCAGACGGAGACAGTCAACGTTCCTTTTGTGGGTCCCACTTCAGATACGCCGACGGCGACGGATACGCCGACGGCGACGGATACGCCGACAGCGTCCTACGCCGACGACTATACGCCGACGGCGGCCGTCGGTGTAGGTCTACGCCGACGGCGATCGTTGCTACGCCGCCGTCGGCGTTTTGACTGTTTCCCGTAGTGATCATGACAATCTGTCCATGGTAAATTCTCTTTACAACTCCAATTCTGAACCCAAATGGTGCTACAGGTAGAAGTTTGTTACCGGCAATAACTTTGAATAACCAAGTAGGCACCTGAATGCAGTGTCGCGATGTGAGACATGTGAAAATTATTTATATAGCTATAAAAAAAGGGAGCCTGACTCTGTTTTTTATAATGGTTATGGATTTTCTTCTTAAATTTGACCAAGAAAATTATCTTAGTTCATTGCATTGATGCAGTATTTTTTTTGTTCCAATTCGAACCCAAATGGTGCAACATGATAAGCAGTATTTTGTTATCAATAATAATTTTGATTAGCTAATTATCTGCTTAAATATTTGCAAAAGTAAGCTTTTTTATTTTTGTCATCTGATGTGCTTAGCTAATGTGTCTTATATGTAGTGCACATATTTGATGTGACCCTAATTAAAAGTGCTAAAAATAACCTAGCAACATATCGAGCTTTGAATATTATCTTTGTTTTCCATATATCGTCATAAACTGAAATCAAGTTTTAATTTGATCTAGTGATATGGATGTACAATACGATGACACTTGCATTCACATTTTGTCTTTGAAATTCTTTCTTTGATTTGATATTAATCCAAATCATTTGAATTCCACAATTATTTGAACTATCAGGACGATGATGCCAATAGTACTAAAGCCGCTGCAATGCCATGCCGAGGCCGCGAATATGATCCAGCAAAATCCCAGAAAGACCAACTGCAACTGGACTCTCTTCGAAAGATAAGAATCAGCGGCTTTGTTGGAACGGATCCTGAGATGGAGCTAGCCGATCTCCTGTTTGGAGCTGGAACCGCACGGCCTGCGCTCGAGAGGATATCAATATCATCGTTTGCGGAGCTGAGTGGTCGTATGGAGAGGATCACGCTGAAGATGAAGGCTCAGTTCCCGCTCACAGGAGGGCGATGGGAGACCTCTCCGCTTAAGAAGTCACATGGACCAAGAACATGGATGTACTGAGTGATAAACATTCAACCGCCAAATGATCTTATGTACTCCCTCCGTTCATAAAAAGATGTCTCAACTAATTCCAATTTAAATGTATCTAGACATAATTTAGTTTGTAGACATCCAAATTTGAAGTTAGTTGAGACATCACATCTTTTGTGAACAGAGTTAGTAGTTCGATGATCTAATGCAGTTCCACCTATTTGGCTACAATCGAACATGTGTAGCCTCTGACTAGTTTCGGCGCTTCAGTTCAGTTTTGATTCAGCTATTCCCAATGTACCTTTGTACGTATACGTTGCATCATAATTTAAGTTATTTGTCTGCTTTGCGATTTAGTTGGTGCAGAAACCATGTTATATGTGACTTATATAAGGCCTCGTTGACGTGTCACATTAATTTGCTTATTAATGAGATCTTGTGAAATTCATGTGTCACAAGCATTGGATCGATTCGTCATCCAGTGCTTCTGCCTAGGAGATTGGGAGAAGGTAACTGAAAGGGGACCCTGGCTGTTTAGAGATTGGGCTGTTCTGACTGCCCCGTACAATGGTTTTGATGATCCCAATTCAATTGTGTTTGAATTTATGCCAATTTGGCTTCAAGTACACAAGGTCCCAGAGGCTTTTAGGAAGCAGAAAGTGATTACACAGTTAATAGAGCGATCTGCTGGTGAAGTTATGGTGCTGGAGATGATTCCATCGGATACTTTCAGAGGTGACTATATTAGAGTTCGTGTCAAGCATGATGTGCGTAAACCGCTGACGAGGTTCTTTTCTATATCTCTGGGAGGGAAAAGTGCAACGTTTGCAGTTAAATATGAAAAGCTGGGTTTACTATGTTATGCTTGTGGATTAATTGGCCATGAGTACAAAGAGTGTGGTACCGGGATATTTGAAGATAAAGAACTAAAGAGTGATGTATCCAGTAGTCAACAATAACCACCACTCGAACAGAGCTCTCACGACCATGGCAACTTGGAGCGAGCCGGCGCCGCCGCCGGCCTGATCTCCTTCCTCCGGCGCCCTCCCCAGCCACCACCACCAGATCCGACCTCCCCTCGCTGCCCTCTCTCCATCCCTCTCCGCATGTGAGGGCTGTCTCCCCCGTCAGGTCCCGCGATGGCGGAGGTGGCTCCGCCATCCCCGTCCCATCTCCGGCCTCTTCCGGCGGCCGCCGCTCCGGCCCCGTCGCCCACTGTCTCTCTCCGCCCTCGCCAGGTCCCCCCGCCCCCACCTCCCACCACGACGGCGGCCACTCCGGCCCCGTTGTCCACAGGTGCCAGTTTCTCTGCCTGGTCGAGGCCCCTCCCGCCGTCGTCGTCGGCTGTCCCTGCAGTTCTGTCTGCCTCTCCATCCGGTTCGCAGCCCCACGCGCGCCCGAGCCCGAGGTCGCCGCCCCCTGCTGCTTTGGAGCTGGCGTCTCTCCCGGCCTTCCCTGCCCGCGACTCTGCTCGGGCCGGATGTGGTTGCGTGCTGGAGACGCCTCGGTCCCTGCTGCGCCTCAATGGGAAAGCTGCGGCGCCGCTTGCCGCTGATGCCGCCTTCAATGCGGTGCCTGCCGAGGCTGGAGGCATTCATGTCCGGCAATTCTGCGGCTCAGAGCGTGCTTGCTCTCCTTCGCCAGCGCCTTCAAGTCCGGTACGACACGCCCCTGCTCCAGAGCCTACGCCTCTTGCCGACCTGCCTTGGAAGATTGTGCCCTTCCGCAAGGGTCCGTGCAGCTCGCCCATCCCGTCCGCGACATTGAAGCAGCGCCAACCTCCGCCAGCGTGGCTCCATGGTCGCTGCTTCCGGTGCCATGCCAAGGGACACCGCAAGACCGACTGCCGCGCCTTGGTGATTCAACCTCCAGGCCGTGGGAAGACCTTGTCATCAACAACCTCCAGACAGTGATGTTGCGTGCTGTGCAGGAGCAGACAGCGCTGTTGCGAGCTGAGCTGTGTGGCTTGGTTGCCTCACAGATTGAGGAGATGGTCACTGCTCAGCTTAAGATGCAGGAATCGGTGCAGGGTTTGATGGAGTGTGTTGGGAGCTTGATGGAGCGGGCTGAGGCCGCTCTCGAGAAGTTTTCTTTGCCGTCGGCTGTGCCATCTCTGCTTGTTGGTGCCAATGTTGGCTGCATGGATGGTGGTCTCGAGTTTTTTGGTTGTTACTCCCCTCGGAGTGTGACCAACTCGGCGATTGCCCTGAACTCCACCACCCCTATGGATGCTTCGGAGCAGGTTCCCCCAGTGGTGCAGTTGCCCTCGGTGCAGGATCTTGAAGTGAAGATTACTGTGCCCTTGGCGTTGAAGGAGTTGAGGGCTACTGATGCCTCTAGCCCGGAGGAGAAGACCGCGAAGGTGATGACCCAGTTTGACGAGATTGAGCCACAGGAGAATAGCTTGCCATTTTCGATGGTGGACCTCTGCCGAGAGATTGCTGACATGTCCAAGGACAACCAGGTTCGGGAGGACGCTCCCTTGTTGCCCGAGCGACGAAGCGTCCGGCTAGACAAGAAGAACAAGGATTGTGGCATTCCAACAGCCAAGCGAGCCGAGTTTAGGCGGGCGGAAGGTTTTGGGGAGATCCCAAAACTCAAGACCAAAGGGAAACCCACCGAGAAGGTCCTTAATGAGAAGATGGATTTTTATTTGCAGATGTACGAGAAGCAGCCCACACCCACACCGCAGGCGTTGGAGGCTGTTCGAGCTTTAGTTGGGATCAATGCTTGATCTCTTCTGTGTGGGGGATGCACGTCGGTGCATCTCCAGTGGAGAGAGTTCGTGTGTGTTTAGAGTGGTTCTTTTAGTTGGTTATGAGTTGTGGCCTGTTAGGTTGGGTTTAGGTGCCCTTGTTTCAGGTACGGACGATGTTCCATGAGTTAGAGGGTGCGGTATTTAACCGCATTTTGTATGGTTTTTCGATCCAGTTTCCCCTAATTAACTGGATCAATTCTATTCTTCTATAATGCAATGCGGGAACTCCCCGCCCTGGTTCTCAAAAAAAAAAGAACTAAAGTTTGGGTACTGGATATATGCATACAAAGCTGATCGTGGGAGAGGTTTCGGTACAGCAAGGAGTGGTCATAATACTGAGATAGGTCACTCTACATTTGCTGGTAGGGGTACAGATGGTTTATCCAAGGGCTTGGGCAGGAGCGGCTTTGAGATGTCAGGCCGTGGACGGGGGCACTTCGTGGATTGGCGCCATCATCCTGAACGTGGTGAGGATGCTCAGGATAAAGACTTGCATGAGACAGCTACAAGTCCTTTGAATAAGGATATTCACATGTCAGACTTTGAGAAAAATGCAAAAAAGAGGTTGGCCTTTGAGGATGAAAATACCAACAAAGGAGAACTCCTTGCTTTAGCTAATTCTGCTCACGTTGATGACCTGATTGAGCCAGTGAATGAGAAAACGGAGGAGGAGGGGGAAAAGGAGAAGAAAAGATTCAAAAGAGCAGATGGTACCACAATTTCAGGTGCATCGTCAGCATCGGCGGCATCCCTCGAGGATGACCGCCGTACGCAATGATTATCCTAGGCCTGAACTGCCAAGGGATGCAAAAGCCCTCGGCAGTTCTTTCGCTCCAGGTTCTCCAGGAGCGCGTAAAACCAGATGTGCTTTTCTTGTCTGAAGCGCACCTGAGTAAAGCTAAGGCAGAACGACTGAAATTACGACTTAAGTTTGACGAGATGGAAATTTCGGAGAGTGACGGAAGGAGTGGGGGTTTGGTTTTGTTCTAGAATAATGACATTACGGTGACGTCAAGAGAAATCAGCACAAATTTCATAGATATTTGCATCGATGAACACAGTGACTCGGGATGGCGTCTCACTGGGTTTTACGGTGAACCAAGTGGCAATAGGAAACATCTCTCTTGGCAGTACATCAGGGATCTACATGCAAAAATTGATCTTCTGTGGGTAATGGTGGGAGATTTTAACGAAATTATGTACAGTTTGGAGAAGGAGGGGGTAATGCTAGACCGTTACGCTGCATGGAAGCGTTTCGTGATGTCCTAAATGAGTGCAATTTGGAGGATATGGGATACTCTGGTGATAGGTACACATGGAGACGTGGTAGGATCCGTGAAAGGCTCGACATGGCTGTGTGCGACCCGCGGTGGTCGGCCATGCATGTTCCCTTTGGCAGGGGTCGTCAATGAGGAGTTCAGTAAATCTGATCATCGGCCGGTGCTCATAAACACTGAACTAAACTCGGGGCTGCACACGATCAGGCCAAGAGGACCTCCAAAGTTTGAGGCGCGGTGGCTATTGCGAAGAATCAGTAGAAACTATTATTCAGACAGCTTGGGACCGGGCAAAAGCTTTACATGCCGAGGAATCTCTGAGTAATCATACTAAGGAAGTACATGATGCACTACATCGTTGGGATAGAGAGATTCTAAAGGGCCCAAGAAAAAGGCTACGGGATCTCCAGAAGGAACTCAATGAAGTATTGTCTGGCCCTCTCACGGATGAAGTTGTAGCGAAGCAAAAGGATATACAATTGAAAATGGAAAATTTACTTGAACAGGAGGAATTATACTGGATTCAACGGGGCGTGTTAATTGCTTAAAGAGGGTGATCAGAATATAGCTTTCTTTCATCGATCGGCTACGGCGAGACGAAAGCGGAACTTTATACGGTTTTTGAAAAATGATGCAGGAGATGCGGTGGAGGATCATGACCTGCTTGTGTCTATTGCATCATCCTATTTCGAGCACCTATTCACATCAGAAGTATGAGACCCAGATCTGACGGTTATTGAGAAGATTAAACCTTGTGTGTCCGAGGAGATGAATGAAATTCTGACCGCGACTTTCTCAAGGGAGGAAGTGAGAAAAGCAATGTTCAATATTGGTGATCTAAAGGCCCCAGGACCTGACGATCTACATGAGGTTTTCTATAAACGTTTTTGGCATATTATAGGAGAGGATCTGACTGATGAAGTGCTTTTGGCGGTGAATAACAAAGTAATTTCGGAGGGATGGAACAACACCACAATTGTTCTGATTCCGAAAGTAGAAAATCCCGAGTTTATTACTCAGTTCCGACCGATTAGCTTGTGTAATGTTGTTTACAAGGTCATCTCCAAACTGATTGCAAGTAGGTTGAAGATCTTGTTGCCAGATATTATTTCGCCAACTCAAAGCGCGTTTGTTCCGGGAAGATTGATCACAGACAATGTTTTGGTGGCGTATGAGTGCTACCACACAATCAAGAATAAAAAGGTGGGGAAGTATGGAACGTGTGCAGTTAAATTAGACATGCACAAAGCATACGCCGGGGTTGAATGGTGCTTCCTCAGGAAGGTGTTGCTTCGGATGGGTTTTGATACTGGATGGGTTGATCTCATCATGGCATGTGTGTCTTCGGTGAGGTATCAAGTCCGTCTCAATAATACTCTCTCTGATTATATTTTTCCATCCAGGGTCTTAGGCAAGGAGACCCCCTCTCACCTTATTTGTTCCTGTTATGTGCGGAAGGATTGTCTAGCTTGCTGAAATTTGAGGAGGAAACAGGGAACTTGATGAGCGTAAAGGTCTGCAGAGGGGCACCGGTTGTCTCACATCTTCTTTTTGCGGATGATTCACTTATTCTCATGAGAGCAGATGCAGCCAATGCCTCTAGTCTTCGGCGTGCGCTAGATGATTATTGCCTGGCTTCAGGTCAATTGGTAAGCGACGCCAAATCAAGTATCTTCTTTAGCCCGAGTACGGAGGTAAATACAAGGGTGGAAGTTTGCTCTATTCTCAATATTATGACTGAGGCTATCACTGATAAATATCTTGGCTTACCTCCGCTTGTTAGGGTGGATAGATCGGATTGTTTCCAACATATTGTTGATAGAGTTGTTAAATTGTTGATTGGATGGAAGGAAAATAATTTGTCTTTTGGGGGAAAGGAGGTGCTATTAAAGGCTATCATTCAGGCCATACCCGCGTATGCGATGTCAGTTTTCAAGCTACCCAAACAGATTATAAAAGGGACAATCACATCAATGTCCCAATTCTGGTGGGGAGATGACGACCAACAGAAACATATGTATTGGTTTGCATGGTGGAAAATGTGTATCAGTAAGAAACAAGGAGGTATGGGTTTTACGGATCTCCACTGTTTTAATTTAGCTATGTTGGCAAAACAATGTTGGAGGCTTATTGCTGAACCAGCTTCTTTATGTGCTACGGTCCTGAGAGCTAAATACTTTCCCTCTGGAGATATTCTTAATTGCCAGCTCAAGAAGGGGAGTTCTTATACTTGGCAAAGCATATGGGCTGGAATTCAATCTTTCAAAAGAGGCTTTATTTGGAGGGTTGACGATGGTACGCAGATTAACATTTGGGATGATCCTGGATACCTAGTAACCCGAACAGGAAAATTGCGACGCGACGTGGTAATGTCATTTATTCGAAGGTTTCTGAGCTTATTAATCCACACATTGAAAGTTGGGATGAGGAAATCTTAAATGACATTTTCTGGCCAACAGATGTACAACGTATCTTGCATATTCTTTTGGCTAGAGGCAGGATGGAGGACTTCACGTCCTGGCATTACACAAAATCTGGAATCTTTTCTGTGAGGTAAAAAAAGGTAACAAATTGAGACGTACAACGGGTTTTGGTACTTCTTCCAGCTTGCCTATATGGAAAACTGTCTGGGTCTTAATGTGTCGGCTAAGATAAAAATTCACTACTGGCGTTCTCTTCTCGGCGCCATTCCATGCAATGGAATTCTTGCTAATCGGTATATGCAGCCGAGTTCGCAATGTCAATTGTGCTAGACAGAATGCGAGAGCTTGAGACATGCTTTCTTCACATGTCCTCGGGTGCGAGAAATCTGGTCTCTACAAGGTTTGGGAGACATCATCTCGCAGGTGTGCAATTTTGAGCGGGAGGGTGGTCCGATTCTTGAAACACTGATGCGTGATCGGTCGGCTAAAGCTCCGATGTTACCTGTAACGTACCTGCACTTAGAAATATGGCAAGGTACCTGTGTATAGTGCAAACCCCTGGATCGTTTCATTTGCACACACAGTTTAAGATGTAGTATCACAACAAGTATCATTATTACATCGAATGATCTAGACTTGGTAAAATATTCATTACAACTTGCATAGCATATAGCTAGCTTGAAAGAGTAAAGCAGCGGAAATTTATTCTTCATGGAGTCTCCATCATCTTCATGTGCCACAGGCGAAAACATGTTGGTTGCAGACTCGAAACCCTTAACGAAACTCACTCGTCGTCAGAACAATCTGCAACAAAATAAAATTTTGCAACAGAGTGGGTCAGATACCATTAAAAATGGATCTGGCAAGTGACACTATGTGGACACTTAGTGGAATAACTCTATAGCCTATATGCATATTTGGCTGGTGGAGTTCAAGGCTATTTTGCATAAAAGCCAATTTTGCCTAACACTTTGTAAAACATTTTCTTCAAAAGTTTGAGACAATATGGCATAAAATCCATAGTCTCGTCTACCCTTGTTCACCCATCAAAATTTTACTTAGAAAAATAAGATGTTGGGAGCCTCCGTTGCCATCCTTGATCAGCTGCTTGAATTGTCCGTAACCGGGGACACGGCTAAGTACTTAGTTTTAACTCTGCAGAGGTTGTGCACTTTCACCATTAGACCCAACAAACCCAAACTATCCTCAAGCACTCAATTTGTGCTAAGAAAAAGGAGAGGGTTGAGACGAGACTTTTCAGAAGCATTTTCCCATCCCATACCGACTTGACGCGCTCCCATTCTAACCATTCTACCACCACCTGTCAAGTCGGGACGAGTCCACGCAACTTAATCCATCTAGCCAGAACCCATATGACTAATGGCTGCACGGTAAGCAACTTCACTTAGAGAAACATTGGTCCCTTTAATTCTGGGTGGCAATCCACAAGTGAATAAACACTCAACTCTGGCAGCCATGCAATCCCAAATCCACCCAGGTGATAAATTAACTTAGTAGAATTTAAGCTTTGAATAAAACAAATTTGCATAGCATCAATAATTCTACCAAGTTATCAATAGGATTCTAGACACAACTAGTGTAAAGGAGATAGTAGTTTTAGCATAGCAATACTATCCTACACATGCATATAAAGAAATACACTAAGTCATGCATAGAAAAATACTTAGGAAATTTTATGGGGTGTGCCACTTGCCTTGGCAAACAGAAGTGTAGTAGTAGCAGTTGCAACCACTTTCGTCTCTTTCCGGAATTTCTAACAAGTCAAACAAATCACAAATAAACATACAATCATAAATGCAACACTTAGAAAAATATGACATGCATGAGATGCAGAATGATACAAAGAATTATGATGTGAAAGACATGCAACCAGAATAAGGAAGAGACATAAACTAACTTAATCCATTTGGCTAAATCAAGGTCAAGGTAGAGTAAAATAAATTTGATAAAACCACCACTTGAAGGTTGTAAGGCTACTCTAAGTCTTCACAAGTTTGGTCTTCAAATAATCTTCAACTCCTTTGCAGCTTCATGTATCTTCCATGGTCTTCAATTAGAACTCTATGAGCTTAGTCTTAATCACCAAGGACTTGGTCTATGTCCAAAGTGAGACAAAACTTAGAAAGAAAGAGGAGATAGAAAGAAAGGAGTAGTTGAATTTTCTCCAGGCTTCCTTGTAGCTTTCTCCTTGGTGTGTTGACTTCGTTGAATTTTGTAGACTTGATGGTTCTGCAGACTTGATGATGTTGGCAGCATCAAGGTTGGTCTTGAATATAACTTAGTCACCATGAAGTCTAAGAGAAAAAGGAAGAAAGAGAGAAAGGAAAGAAAGATTTAGAAAAAGGTAGGATGGTTGGTCTTCATGAATTTCCACTTGATTTCTTCTAAGTACTTTCTTCTTGGAGATGCTTCTGGAGTCTTGTTTCCTTGCTAAGTCCTACTTAGTGGTTTTGACTAGAGAGGTCAAGAGATCTATCATGCATCCTCAAAATTTCTAAGGAGGAAGTCTTGTAAGAAGTACAAAAATAATACTAAGGACTTAATATGCATGCCATGCTTATGAAAATGCTCTAAGGAAAATGCAAGCAATAAAGATGATTCCAAAATAACTAAGGACCAAGGTCAAACAATAAGTCACAACTAAATTCTAAGTAAAAGTTATTCAACATAAGAGAGGCTAAAATTCTCTAAGGAAAAGTGTTGTCAAAACACTTGTCAAAAAATTTCTAAGGAAGAAATAGTTTTATTTTGAGAGAGACAAAATATTTCTAAGTACTTTAAGTGCTAAAGTCTCCAAAATACTACTAAGTTATTTTACAACTCGAAAATAAGAAGAAAATAATTTTTAATACATTTTATTAATTAACATAACACCTGAAAAAGCATTTAAACAATATTTACTCAAAAATCATTGAAAAATTATTTTACAAAATTAATAGAGTATTCCTACGGCCAATACTTAGGCATACAAAACTATAGAAAAAGAGTTTACTCAAAAATCTATTTTTAAACTCAAATTATAGTCAAAATACTATTTAAACCATTTTAAAAATTAACTAATTTAATTTCGACAAAACCTCAAAATAAGTATACCAAAAATTTCTACAAGTCATAAGCTTTCCAAAAATATATTTTTCATAACATTTGGATAAACGAGTAAAAATTAATAATGAATCTAATTTGCAGGGACCTATTCGTGATACGCAGGGGCTAATCGGTGAAGAAAACAGAGAAAGATCCTCGCGCTGAAGTCCCTGGGCGACGTGTCGTCTTCTGGTTGGTGCGCTTCTCTTCGTGGGCAGATGCGGGCGACGGGTTGCGGACGGACGCGGACAAGCGGGCAGCGACGGATCTTCGCGGGCGGCGTCGACGTGGCAGCTCCTCATTCGCCGATACCGATTCATCGGATGGATCTAATCTCCCGCGTTAAAACGAGATCGGACGGCCGAGATCCGTTTGACCTAAAACTAGCGGCGCGAGTTCCCGGAGTTACTCCGTTGACCAAAATCTGCGGCGGCGCCATGGTCGGCGTGGACGCATGCGGCGGAGGAGAGGGGTTCGGGATGCGCGAGTCGTACCACTAGGTGCAGCGCGTCGAGGCGAAGTCGATGAAGGTCTCGCGGTGGACGGGGACACGCTGGTTCGTCGTGAAAACCTCGCTGGAGTCGAGCGAGCGGCGGCGAGCTTCGGTCGAGCACGGACACGGCGATCTGGGGCAAAACAAACCACGGGAAAATTCATACGGGTGCGCACGGACATCACAAAGAAGATGGGGCAGGGGAGAGAGCTCGAGGTGGTCGATGTTCACCGGAGTTTGAAGAACACGGCGGCGGTAGTGGCGGCACGGCGGGGATCGATACGAGCAGCCTGGGGGCGTATTCGCTAGGGTTTTTGGGGGCTTTTGGCGCGGAGATCATGGGGTTTATATGGGGCAGGAGTTCGTGCAAAACACGCACCAAATCTCAACGAATTTGATCCGAGTTTGGTTAGGGTTTCGGGAGAGTTTCTTGCGAGAGAGGTTGAAGGAGGATGACGTCATCGCTTGCGTCATGGGTGGGACCCACATGGCAGCGACAGAAAAGAACGAGGCGGGCCTGGGCTGCTGTTGGGCTGCTGCGCGTTGCTCTGTGCGGCAGATAGCCGGTTTATTTATTTTTTTGTTCAAAACTTTTCTGAAATAATTCATAAATTCATAACTTTTAAAATATGAACCCTTTTGGATTCAAACCAAATTCTATAATTTTGTAAAATCAAACTCTTTGTTTTGAAACTTTCAAATATCATTTCCCCAAACATTTTGTCTACTAAACTTTTGAAAAGTGTTTAAATGGATTTTGGACATATTAATGTCATTTGAAAATTATAGGGTTTTATAAATTCCTTTTAAACTATTATTTTAAACCAAAGCAAAATATGGTTAATATGGTTAATATTACTCAATAAATTAAGTTTGTATAAATCTCAAATAGTTTAAAAAGGGTTTGATAAATAAAAAGAATTCAAAACTCATTTTAGAAACCAAATAAATATTTTCTTTCAAAAGCAAAACTATAAAACTTGAAAATAGAGAATAGGTAAGTAATAGAATAAATCTTAATACATACAAACAAAACTTAGCCAAACACACCTTTTTCAAATAGAGATCATTTTGATTTCCAAACTAGGTTTTTAATAAACAATATGACACTTAATGTCAAATTTAAAAATAGGTTTTAAAACAATCAAAGGTGGCTTATGTAAGACTTAAATACCACAAGATAAAACATTTGCAATTATTTATATTGCAACAGATTCAAACAATTTCACACACTATTAGAACAATACTTTCATAAAAGTCAAAAGAAAACTTGGAGCATTCTTTGCTCTACTAATATATTTTGTTAAATATGTTTTCAAGTGGAATTATTATTCTCACTTTTGAAATAACCAAATGCAAACAATGCTATATGATGATGAATGTATGCATGAATTTTCTTTTCAAAGCAAAATACATAATAGTTTTTGAAGGTTTTAAATTTTTCTGATTTTTCAATTTTTGAAAACTAGGGATGTTACAGACTACCACCCTTAAAAGGAATCTCGTCCCGAGATTCGGAAAGGCTAGCAAAAAAGGTTGTGACTGGGATAACTCGGTGGCTACCACCCTTAAAAGAAATTTTGTTGGTAGTCGAACTTCAAGGTGTACACTTTACTGAGAACGTACCGTTCACCCTGCTAGGTTCCTCTATCACCTCTTCCACATGGATATGGTTCGCATGTCCTCCTTTGAATGGGTTGGGCTTGGCAGCTCCTTCTTCCTTCCATTCAGGGCAATCATTATATAATGTCCCATTTTTTTGCACTTGTAGCAACTCACTTGGCTGATGTCTTTCTTGTGGGGGTTGTTCTGGAGTTCCTTGTCTGGGCACTCCGTAGAGTAATGTCTTTGCTTCCTGCAGGTGAAACAGGTGATATGACTGCTGTTTTTCTTGTGGTCTCCATTGCTTCCTTTGGATCCACCCTTGCGGTCACGATGTTTGAGGTGACCCCCTTCATTATGGTGATTCCCCTGTTTGTGGCTATGGTTCACCTCAGGAGTATGGTGTCTTTTGAATGAAGACTCAGAATGATGTTTGTTGATACTTAGCTTTCTCTTCAGATTTCCAGTCTTCTTGATATCATCCTCCAGTATGAGTGCTTGGTCCAGTAAGGCCTGATACTCCCAAGCGTGTGTGACTGTGAAAGGGACTTTCATCTCATCACATAGTCTCTTGAGAAAACTTTCCTCCCTCTCTTCCTCGATAATTATGCCTTCAGGGGCATAACGAGACAGTGCATAGAAATCATCTCTATACTCCTTGAGCGTCCTGTCCCCTTGCCTCAGGTTTAGGAACTCTTCTTGCTTCATGTTCCACATGTCAGGGAACTGTAAACACTACAAAACCCTTCCTTGAACTCTTTCCAGGTTAAAGTATCACATGTGTGAGTGCTATGATAAGTTCTCCACCATTTAGCCGCAAGTCCTTCCAAGAAATAAGATGCAAAACTCACTTTCTCTGTGTCGGTGCACTCACAAAGTATCAGATCCTTCTCTATTGATCGTAGCCAGTCGGTTGCCATAATTGGATCATTTGTAGGGTGGAATGTGTTGGGTTCAACACTTAAAAATTTGACAAGTCTATCCGTATGAGTTAGGGGTGGTGGTGGTTCACTTTGATTTGCTTTGATCTGGGTCATCATGGTCATCAGCTGGGTTTGTGTTGCCATCATCTTCTGCAACTTGCTTCAACGTTGTTGGTGCTGTTGTTGTTGTCTTCAGGTGCACGACGGGGAGGCATCTGTGGTTTAAGCATAGATAAGCAAAAGATAGATAGATCTAGAGAATTATTTCTACCCATACAAGCAATTTGTCACAAACAACCACACATGATAAAAACTCACAAACTTTTGAGAAAACCAAACTAATCGTTTTTGAATTGAATTACATCTAGGATATGAGGAAAACAATATGATAGTACTGCCATACCACAATTTGATAGGTCAATACATCAACATGGTTTCTTTATTCTAAAACATAAGGGGTCTAGTCTATCTCCTTCTTGAGTGCATCGAGTTCTTCCTCTATTTCCTTGAGTTCATCAAGGTATTTCTGAGTGTTGTGAAGTCTAAATCGAAGTCTTCTCCAAGGTTCTCGATGGCCTCCCATGCTGCACTTCTTGCTGAATCAAAGAATGATGTTCGAATTATTGGGTTTGTGAACATGCAGCAACCTTCGGTCTTGTGGTCATCGTCTTTGTTCTTGTATAGATGGAGTTGCACCCACCAGTACTCTTGACCTTCACCCATGAAAGGAAAACCTTTGTAGACTGCTGCTCCTTCAAGTCCCATGCTCAACATGAGGTCCTTCAAAGCTTTTGGAAACTCAGTCTCACATTCCAAGGTCATGGTCATTGCTGGACCTTTCTTGAGTGATTCCAGGAGGCGGGACATCTATAAATAAGAGAAGGCATTTAGAACGCGAATAGTTAAGAAGTTACAAGAATGATATCAAAAGTTTTTAGACAAAAAGCAAATAAGTTTTGTCCTATGGGCTTTCTTATTTCTAACCAGACTTAGGGTTTCGAACCTACAGGCAACACAGTGCTCTGATACCATCTGTAGCGTACCTGCACTTAGAAATATGGCAAGGTACCTGTGTATAGTGCAAACCCCTGGATCGTTTCATTTGCACACACAGTTTAAGATGTAGTATCACAACAAGTATCATTATTACATCGAATGATCCAGACTTGGTAAAATATTCATTACAACTTGCATAGCATATAGCTAGCTTGAAAGAGTAAAGCAGCGGAAATTTATTCTTCATGGAGTCTCCATCATCTTCATGTGCCACAGGCGAAAACATGTTGGTTGCAGACTCGAAACCCTTAACGAAACTCACTCGTCGTCAGAACAATCTGCAACAAATAAAATTTTGCAACAGAGTGGGTCAGATACCATTAAAAATGGATCTGGCAAGTGACACTATGTGGACACTTAATGGAATAACTCTATAGCCTATATGCATATTTGGCTGGTGGAGTTCAAGGCTATTTTGCATAAAAGCCAATTTTGCCTAACACTTTGTAAAACATTTTCTTCAAAAGTTTGAGACAATATGGCATAAAATCCATAGTCTCGTCTACCCTTGTTCACCCATCAAAATTTTACTTAGAAAATAAGATGTTGGGAGCCTCCGTTGCCATCCTTGATCAGCTGCTTGAATTGTCCGTAACCGGGGACACGGCTAAGTACTTAGTTTTAACTCTGCAGAGGTTGTGCACTTTCACCATTAGACCCAACAAACCCAAACTATCCTCAAGCACTCAATTTGTGCTAAGGAAAAGGAGAGGGTTGAGACGAGACTTTTCAGAAGCATTTTCCCATCCCATACCGACTTGACGCGCTCCCATTCTAACCATTCTACCACCACCTGTCAAGTCGGGACGAGTCCACGCAACTTAATCCATCTAGCCAGAGCCCATATGACTAATGGCTGCACGGTAAGCAACTTCACTTAGAGAAACATTGGTCCCTTTAATCCTGGGTGGCAATCCACAAGTGAATAAACACTCAACTCTGGCAGCCATGCAATCCCAAATCCACCCAGGTGATAAATTAACTTAGTAGAATTTAAGCTTTGAATAAAACAAATTTGCATAGCATCAATAATTCTACCAAGTTATCAATAGGATTCTAGACACAACTAGTGTAAAGGAGATAGTAGTTTTAGCATAGCAATACTATCCTACACATGCATATAAAGAAATACACTAAGTCATGCATAGAAAAATACTTAGGAAATTTATGGGGTGTGCCACTTGCCTTGGCAAACAGAAGTGTAGTAGTAGCAGTTGCAACCACTTTCGTCTCTCTCCGGAATTTCTAACAAGTCAAACAAATCACAAATAAACATACAATCATAAATGCAACACTTAGAAAAATATGACATGCATGAGATGCAGATGATACAAAGAATTATGATGTGAAAGACATGCAACCAAATAAGGAAGAGACATAAATAACTTAATCCATTTGCTAAATCAAGGTCAAGGTAGAGTAAAATAAATTTGATAAAACCACCACTTGAAGTTGTAAGGCTACTCTAAGTCTTCACAAGTTTGGTCTTCAAATAATCTTCAACTCCTTTGCAGCTTCATGTATCTTCCATGGTCTTCAATTAGAACTCTATGACTTAGTCTTAATCACCAAGGACTTGGTCTATGTCCAAAGTGAGACAAAACTTAGAAAGAAAGAGAAGATAGAAAGAAAGGAGTAGTTGAATTTTCTCCAGCTTCCTTGTAGCTTTCTCCTTGGTGTGTTGACTTCGTTGAATTTGTAGACTTGATGGTTCTGCAGACTTGATGATGTTGGCAGCATCAAGGTTGGTCTTGAATATAACTTAGTCACCATGAAGTCTAAGAGAAAAAAGGAAGAAAGAGAGAAAGGAAAGAAAGACTTAGAAAAAGTAGGATGGTTGGTCTTCATGAATTTCCTCTTGATTTCTTCTAAGTACTTTCTTCTTGGAGATGCTTCTGGAGTCTTGTTTCCTTGCTAAGTCCTACTTAGTGGTTTTGACTAGAGAGGTCAAGAGATCTATCATGCATCCTCAAAATTTCTAAGGAGGAAGTCTTGTAAGAAGTACAAAAATAATACTAAGGACTTAATATGCATGCCATGCTTATGAAAATGCTCCAAGGAAAATGCAAGCAATAAAGATGATTCCAAAATAACTAAGGACCAAGGGTCAAACAATAAGTCACAACTAAATTCTAAGTAAAAGTTATTCAACATAAGAGAGGCTAAAATTCTCTAAGGAAAAGTGTTGTCAAAACACTTGTCAAAAATTTTCTAAGGAAGAAATAGTTTTATTTTGAGAGAGACAAAATATTTCTAAGTACTTTAAGTGCTAAAGTCTCCAAAATACTACTAAGTTATTTTACAACTCGAAAATAAGAAGAAAATAATTTTTAATACATTTTATTAATTAACATAACACCTGAAAAAGCATTTAAACAATATTTACTCAAAAATCATTGAAAAATTATTTTACAAAATTAATAGAGTATTCCTACGGCCAATACTTAGGCATACAAAACTATAGAAAAAGAGTTTACTCAAAAATCTATTTTTAAACTCAAATTATAGTCAAAATACTATTTAAACCATTTTTAAAAATTAACTAATTTAATTTCGACAAAACCTCAAAATAAGTATACCAAAAATTTCTACAAGTCATAAGCTTTCCAAAAATATATTTTTCATAACATTTGGATAAACGAGTAAAAATTAATAATGAATCTAATTTGCAGGGACCTATTCGTGATACGCAGGGGCTAATCGGTGAAGAAAACAGAGAAAGATCCTCGCGCTGAAGTCCCTGGGCGACGTGTCGTCTTCTGGTTGGTGCGCTTCTCTTCGCGGGCAGATGCGGGCGGACGGGTTGCGGACGGACGCGGACAAGCGGGCAGCGACGGATCTTCGCGGGCGGCGTCGACGTGGCAGCTCCTCATTCGCCGATACCGATTCATCGGATGGATCTAATCTCCCGCGTTAAAACGAGATCGGACGGCCGAGATCCGTTTGACCTAAAACTAGCGGCGCGAGTTCCCGGAGTTACTCCGGTGACCAAAATCTGCGGCGGCGCCATGGTCGGCGTGGACGCATGCGGCGGAGGAGAGGGGTTCGGGATGCGCGAGTCGTACCACTGGGTGCAGCGCGTCGAGGCAAAGTCGATGATGGTCTCGCGGTGGACGGGGACACGCTGGTTCGTCGTGAAAACCTCGCTGGAGTCGAGCGAGCGGCGGCGAGCTTCGGTCGAGCACGGACACGGCGATCTGGGGCAAAACAAACCACGGGAAAATTCATACGGGTGCGCACGGACATCACAAAGAAGATGGGGCAGGGGAGAGAGCTCGAGGTGGTCGATGTTCACCGGAGTTTGAAGAACACGGCGGCGGTAGTGGCGGCACGGCGGGGATCGATACGAGCAGCCTGGGGGCGTATTCGCTAGGGTTTTTGGGGCTTTTGGCGCGGAGATCATGGGGTTTATATGGGGCAGGAGTTCGTGCAAAACACGCACCAAATCTCAACGAATTTGATCCGAGTTTGGTTAGGGTTTCGGGAGAGTTTCTTGCGAGAGAGGTTGAAGGAGGATGACGTCATCGCTTGCGTCATGGGTGGGACCCACATGGCAGCGACAGAAAAGAACGAGGCGGGCCTGGGCTGCTGTTGGGCTGCTGCGCGTTGCTCTGTGCGGCAGATAGCCGGTTTATTTATTTTTTTGTTCAAAACTTTTCTGAAATAATTCATAAATTCATAACTTTTAAAATATGAACCCTTTTGGATTCAAACCAAATTCTATAATTTTGTAAAATCAAACTCTTTGTTTTGAAACTTTCAAATATCATTTCCCCAAACATTTTGTCTACTAAACTTTTGAAAAGTGTTTAAATGGATTTTGGACATATTAATGTCATTTGAAAATTATAGGGTTTTATAAATTCCTTTTAAACTTATATTTTAAACCAAAGCAAAATATGGTTAATATGGTTAATATTACTCAATAAATTAATTTTGTATAAATCTCAAATAGTTTAAAAAGGGTTTGATAAATAAAAAGAATTCAAAACTCATTTTAGAAACCAAATAAATATTTTCTTTCAAAAGCAAAACTATAAAACTTGAAAATAGAGAATAGGTAAGTAATAGAATAAATCTTAATACATACAAACAAAACTTAGCCAAACACACCTTTTTCAAATAGAGATCATTTTGATTTCCAAACTAGGTTTTTAATAAACAATATGACACTTAATGTCAAATTTAAAAATAGGTTTTAAAACAATCAAAGGTGGCTTATGTAAGACTTAAATACCACAAGATAAAACATTCGCAATTATTTATATTGCAACAGATTCAAACAATTTCACACACTATTAGAACAATACATTCATAAAAGTCAAAAGAAAACTTGGAGCATTCTTTGCTCTACTAATATATTTTGTTAAATATGTTTTCAAGTGGAATTATTATTCTCACTTTTGAAATAACCAAATGCAAACAATGCTATATGATGATGAATGTATGCATGAATTTTCTTTTCAAAGCAAAATACATAATAGTTTTTGAAGGTTTTAAATTTTTCTGATTTTTCAATTTTTTGAAAACTAGGGATGTTACATTACCAAGTGTTGACAGGAATGATCTAGTTGCCACGGCTGTGTGGTACATATGGTGGGAGAGAAAAAGCCACCCATGGTGAATCGGTACAGGCACCAGCTAGAACGGCGCAAGCAATCTCCACGCTTTCGCTAAATTATTCCCGGGCCAAGAAAAAGAACTTGGGATTAGGAGACACGGCTGGACTAAACCGAGAGAGGACTATGTGAAATTGAATGTTGATGCAGGGTTTAGCTACAACTCTGGTACTGAAGGGACAGGCGCGATTCTGCGCAATGGTAGGGGTTTTTTCTTGGCTGCCAGCAACTATGGTATAGCGTTTGTCTCGGATCCTGCCACGACTGAAGCGCAGGCTCTTCGAGATGGGCTTCTTCTTGCAGGTCAAGTCGGATGTAATCGAATTGAGGTAAATTCGGATTGCGCTGAGGTGATTGACGTGATGAAGGATGGTGGCAACTCTCTGGGACCGGCGGCGGCGATCTACGAGGAGTGTACCCTGCTTAGTCGTAACTTCACGGAGGTTGTTTTTAGTCATTGTCCTAGAGAAGCTAATATGGCGGCGCATGTGCTGGCTAGTAGAGCGGAGGGGAATCAGTCGTCAGTTTGGCTTGATGACCCTCCTGATTTTCTTTTACATGTCTTAGCAAACGATACGTCGCTGCTAGGAAATGATGTAACTATTGGTGGTACTTGAGGTGGCAAGTTTCAGACGCGCTCTTTTCCTTACCAGGGTACCTACGGGGACTGGAAGATTTTTAATGAGGCGGCTTGCGGACCTAATATATGGCGGTTGAAAATTAAAAAAAATGTCGCAAGCATTTGTTTGACTGAAACTGGTGCAGCTGCGGTTTACACAAGTAACGAGAGATACGGAGTGCCAGCATCATTTAGAAGAATAAGCTGTGAGAGAAGTCGAGCCTCTCCTTCTCAATAAACCGGCTGCGACCCGTATTTTCTTTACCTTAGGGCCCTTTGATTTTAGATGATTTTCATTGTTATTTGGAAGATTGATTTGTATAATCAAATTCCCTACGAGTAAAGTTTATGTGGGTATTGAAATACCTTTTATCTAATAATAATGTTTGGACCATATTACCCTAAATTCAAATTACACTAATTATTAACAAATTATTTCCTGAATGTAGGAAATTTCTAGCCTAGTTGTCTATATTAAATATTTTGTTCAAATACCGGTGGTGTGGCAACTATTTGGCACGCCACTAGTAACGGGATCTTCATATTTAACCATTCATGCACTAGTGATCTCTTAACCTTTAGAATCCGTTTAGATCTGTTCGTGTGTTGTGTGCGAGGGTGATGAGCGCCTCAGCAAGAGGAAGGGCGACGCGCCGTTGACGAGCATGCGACCTGCTAAGTCGGCGGCTAACCGGCTACAAGGGTGACTGCAGGAACATGCCGATAGAGAGGGCACGCAGCCCACAGGGGCAAAGTAGACGAGAGCAACGACGAATAGTGAAGAGATTGGAAGCGGCAAATCTTTACCAATTTTCTGCAGGGGAAATGTCTAAACTACATCATAATAAAGGAGTTAAAGGTTGGATGGTTGTATACTGCTGACTCTATTTGTAGTAACCAAAATCGCTCTATTGCACTCCCTGACCCTTAGCGGTCGGTATAGGGTACCGTACAAAAGCTTGTTGTTTTTTGTAGTAGCGGAGCACATCACATTCTTTCAATCTTCTATTCCGCTCCCTACGTACTCGCGCGCTACCGATGGTTGGGTCATAAAAATGCTCTCGACCCGGTGCATGCATGTGAGCCACATACGACCAATGAAAGTCAAATTGCACATAATTTAAAGCAGTTTTTTCTCCCTGAGGAATCATTTGCCATGTTACCCCAAGTGTGGATTTGATATCCTCGACTTGTATTTCAACTGTTTTCATTGACCTCGTTATTCTCTAAACAAGTACAGTACATGGCATCCAGTTCTTCATACAATAGTCAGAGTGCCCATTTGAGCGCCATATTTCATTATCATCGAATCCACGACTTTTGGCTCCAATCTTCCGTTGACCTCATACTTCATTAAACAATTACTGTACACATAGGGAAAATATATGGTTAATCATATATACTAGTAGAAGTGTCCAATTAAACGCCATAGTACTTCAATATCATGAAAAACAAACTTGTCAACCCATTCAAGTAATTCAGTTTCACGCATCCAACATTTTTTGTTGGTCCAGGAAAATGTTACTGGTAGTATATTATTTACTGAACAGAGTACCAAGAATCGGATGGATCCCAAATTGCATGTCAAAGATGCATATGAGAATGGAGCCTGGTCAAGGCTAATGATATATCATCCTGTTCAAGTCAATTTTCTTGAAGGATCTTTTTTTAATTGTTTGGAGAAATTTGAATGATCTTTTAAAGTCAACTTGTAACATGGCGTGCAATTTACGTATGTGAAGCCAGTCTCGATCCGTAACATGCATGATATATACAACTTGCATAGATAACAAATCCGTCTTTGCGATGTAGTGATAGCTACCTTGGGGATCTATTAATCATATGCTCAGTTCGTTGGGTGCCTATATAAGAAGCATTGCCCGCATGGATCCATCTTATCTTGTGCGCCTCCCCTTTTTCATTTCTACTTCCCCTCTACCCTCTAGCATTCAGCTTATAATGGCAGGCACATCTTCTCTTAAGGTGGCCACTGATGCTGCCTACTTCGCCGTGCTGGTGCTGGTCCTGCTATCTTCCCTGAGAGGCATGCAGCCGGCGGCGGCGACACCGTGCAGCGACTACTGCAACTCGCAGTGCAGTTCGAACTGCAGCGCGTCCACCGCGACGGCGTGCAGGGTGGACTGTGATAGCACCGGGAACGGGGCCTGCGAGCGCTGCAAGTATGGGGTCATGCAGAGCTGCACCACCGGCTGCCCTGGATGCAGCAGCAATGTATGTGCCAGCGTCGCTAACAGCAGCTGCAGGGGACAATGCGGCACATTCCCAACCCCGAATTGCCATAACTGCCAAACCCAGGCCATGACGGCGTGCTTGGGTCCCTGCCACAGCAACTGCGACGCCACCTGCACCGGTGCTTGAAGGCTTGAAGCCCTGAGGCCTGCAGTGCCTACCTCTGTCCAAGCATACATTGTGATTTCTTACAAATAATGAAATAAATAAGCAAGTGTTTCATTTCAACTGTTCCATGAAGAAATAATGTACGAGTACTAGCTGTTCGGCTAGCTGCATCTTGCGTGGGTAGCACGAGTTGACCATGCATAGTTGCATATGTTACATGCCATATATAAGTTTTAATGTAAGCCACTTGTTGTAATACGCATGGATATGTATGCCGTTGGCTTCAGAATTTTATATCAAGATATATTTCTGTTAAGTCTTTTTATGCTGTGCTTAATAATCCTGGTGTCACACAAATCCATACCCCTGCGCTGTGGAATATTATTACTATTCCCCCCAGGATTCATATATACCTCTGGTTGAGTAAGAATAGACTCTTGACTTGCGATAATCTCTCTAAACGCAGACCAGTAGGCAGTAGCTGATGTATCTTGTGTTTACACAGCACTTGCTGTGCTCTTTTAGTTGCATCCCTATTCCCTAGTTTGGGATGCAATTTTTGATATTGTTGGTTTCAAAATTGGTACTAACTTTGAATCTATTGCTAGATTATGGATTGCTCCTAAAAAATAGGGCGCTATTAATATGATCTCATCTGCTGCCATGTGGTGTATTTGGACTCACCGAAACGAGATGTGTTTTCAGGGTCGACAATGGAGAAACATCCTGGATGTATGGGACAGGTTGGTCTCGACCGTACATCCATGGCAAATACTCTGCAAACCTTCCCAAGAATCGACCTTGATGACCTACGTCAGAAGTATGGAGTGAAAACGCGAGGAACTTCTCAGGATCGCCTGGTGTTGACCTCGCGGTCTAGGGAATGAATGCCGGAGGAGCTTCATCAACAACTGCTGACCACAAACTGGTTCCTTCCAACAACACCATCTTCCAGTCTGCTGATGCACGTCCATGGAGAGAAGCGCAAGACTCATGATCCATGAGTTCTCCCCTGTGACGTGCTAAAGGAAAATAAAATTACATGTAAAAGGCTGATGTAACAAAACCTTTTGATGGCCTCGGCCAACCGAGAATCTGAACATGCTTTGCATTCCTGTCGTTGTTGGTTTCATGTCAATAGAACTGGGGGCGACCCCTATTCTTCGAGAAGAGAAAAAAAGATATTTTTTTTTACGGAAGGCAGCGGGCGCTGCTTCATTTAAAATAGAGGACCGGAACAAATGCCGGGATAGTAGTATTACAAGAAATTACAAGGTAAAGCTGTAAGAGTATAGCCATTTACAGACTGAAAAAGTAAAAGAGTAAAACGCACGTGGAGTCTACCAAGTTGCGGAA
This sequence comes from Poa pratensis, assembly GCA_947311845.1. Lineage (NCBI taxonomy): Eukaryota > Viridiplantae > Streptophyta > Magnoliopsida > Poales > Poaceae > Poa > Poa pratensis. The sequence continues at coordinate 37,324,528 of CAMZMU010000038.1, forward strand.
TTGGAGCGGATTGGTCACCAACTGGGAAAATGTTAACTATTGGTCACTAAGTTGTGTCAATATTGAACGTTAGTCATTCCGTCACTCCCACCATTAAAATGCTGACGTGGACGATATTTTTTTACAAAAAAGACCTTAACCTTCCGGAAATTCACATTCGCACCCGAGCTCATATGCTACAGTGATTTTCGGGAAAATAAAAAAATTAGTAAAACATTTCAAAAAATTCCGAAAAAAATCACAGGCAAACATGAGTATGGTACGCACACCCGTGTAAAATTTCGTAATGAAATGACATTGTGACCGCCCTGTGCAAAAAAGACAAATCTCAGATCTGAAAATTCAAATTTTTGGATCTCATTTCTGTCAGAGATTTGTCTTTTTTTCACAGGGCGGTCACAATGTCATTTCGTTACGAAATTTTACACGGGTGTGCGTACCATACTCATGTTTGTCTGTGATTTTTTTCGGAATTGTTTGAAATGTTTTACTATTTTTTTATTTTCCCGAAAATCACTGTAGCATATGAGCTCGGGTGCGAATGTGAATTTCCAGAAGGTTAAGGTCTTTTTTGTAAAAAAATATCATTCCACGTCAGTATTTTAACGGTGGGAATGACGGAATGACTAACGTTCAATATTGACACAACTTAGTGACCAATAGTTAACATTTTCCCAGTTGGTGACCAATCCGCTCCAACTCCACAACTTGGTAGACTCCACGTGCGTTTTACTCAAAGTAAAACTAGGCTAGAGCTCAAGCTCCTGCCGGCCACACCGTGATTAGTATACCAGCTGCTCGCCACTGGGCTAGCTCCAAGAGGATCGTGTCAGCTAAAACAGAGCTAGCAACAGCGTGATTGTTGAAAATCCTGTCACTGCGTGCTTTCCAGAGGTTCCACCAGGTAAGAAGCGCTACTGAGCGCCATCGTTTGATGATCTGGATCGGTGCAAGGGTGGCAACAGAATTCCAGCATGAAGAAATACTGACAGAATCCGATGGAGGTAGGAGCAGAGCAGGCATTTGTGTCTTGGCAAGGACCTCCGCCCAGCATGCTTGAGCATAGGGGCAGGTGATGTGAAGATGGACTGTAGTTTTAGGGCACGTTCTAAAGGAGCAGACTGCATTATGAGGCCATCCCCGTTTAGCTAGATTGTCTGCCGTCAGACACCTGTTGAGAAACAGCAACCAAGCGTGTATCTTGCACTTTGGAATTGCTTTTACCTCCCAAATTTGTGCTATTGTTGGTGTAGCAATTCTGCCTACCATCAGTGCACTGTAAGCTGATTTGGTATTAAGCTGATTTGCCATTGTAAGCACCTGCTGTCCATTTCCAACTTATGCGATCTTGTTCAGCTTGCTATACTGATTTTAAGAGTCGTATGATGCAGGGTGCGCTCCGTGCATGGATGCCACCAGTTGCCTTCAGCATTACCGCTCCACATCAACTCCCACGGAACCAAATCAGCAGAATTAACAGGGTTCCAATTCCACGTGCTAGTCACACTTCTCTTAGCAAAGCAAGCATGGAGATTAACAGAGGAACCGAATTGCCACCAAGTTGTCAAGGCATATCATGTATGGAGTTATGGACTTGAACTTGATCTTCTCGATACAATTACTCCCGACACTGTTTGTTTTGTTTATCAGGAAGGGGACAATCTATTTTTTTGTTTTTGTTTTGAGAACAAGGACAATGTTTGGTAAGCCGGCGCCTAGAGCGGCCTGCCTCGCAAGGGCTTGGCCCAGGTTGGCTCTGAGGACATTGACCATGAACAGATCCTGCACCTGGAGCTTTGCCAACATTGGGCTCGGCCCATTTGTTTTTCTTTGATGTTTCATTCACTGTTTATGCTGATAAATTATTTTCTCTCTCTCAAAAAAAAATGCTGATTCATTATTTCGGTTCCCTGCTGAACTACCCGATGCGGTTTTGCTGATTTCGATGATGCGGTATTTTTTTGCATTGAAAAAACAACAAACAATATTTTTTGTTGAATCCCATTGGGTCTGCTAGTTGCTGCCCTGTTTCAGCGATTTCTCGCTACATTATTTTTTGAGTTGAATTTTAACACGAACTTTTTTTTATTCTCTTATTTAGTATTGAATTATAGTAATATAAGAAATTTTTATTTAATAATTATAAATAAATATAATAATAGGAAATATTTACTCCTGTGAGACTCCTTTTCTTTCTATTAACCTAGGTTTATATTTTTTTTATTCTTCTGTGTTTTAGTGTTTCGGTACCGTACATGTATGTTCCCTTATTCTTTTGATAATGGGATCTGACTGCAGCTTAGAGGTGTTTAAGAAGAAAGAAAAAAAGGTTGCAATCCACGCACGGTCTTCATGCCCAAATCCTTTCTCATGCTCTTGCAACACCTCCAACGAGAATTGACCCGGTGACCTATCAAAAACCTTAGCTAAGCGATATTCTACTTCATTTAATGTTCATATGAACATAAGACTAGTCACAATGGGGAGTATCATATGTTAGTATCATGCATATGATACTAGTCTATGTTACTATCTCCACAATGGGCAGTAACATATTTGTGGTATCATACAATACTACATTTATTAGGTTGTAGACTCATTTTGTATTGGAATCCGTTATGTTACGGTATCTACCTATGATACTACTATCACCTCTCTCATCATTAATTGCAGTGCCACGTCAGCTTTTTGCCAACATGGCATGCATGATACTACTTATGATACTCCCATTGTGGCTAGTCTAAGACTAGTCACAATGGGAAGTATCATATACTAGTATCATGCATATGATACTAGTCTATGTTACTACCTCCACAATGGGTAGTAACATATGTGTGGTATCATATAATAGTGCATTTATTAGGTTGTAGACTCATCTTACATTGGAACCCGTTATGTTACAGTATCTACCTATGATACCACTATCACCTCTCTCATCATTAATTACAGTGACACATCAGCTTTTTGCCAACATGGCATGCATGATACCACCTATGATATCCCCATTGTGGTTTGTCTAAGAGGTTTACATGTGGCCACTTTGGACATGCAGGGTCATTAAGAGGTTCAGATTTCCACGACAGTGGCAGGTGATAATGGTGAAAAGATCTACATCGACTTTGCATACTTTGAAGGAAACATTTTGGCAATGTCGACGTGCGCTTGTATCATGCCCATGTTGAAGGTGGTGGCTCGAAACTCGTCTTTGGTGATGACAATTCCGAACTCAGACCATTTGGTAGGACGCGTCATCGGGGCACGTGATGCCTTTTCCGTCTTAGATGTTTTATCTAGAAGCTGCAGATTTACTCTTTTTTTTTGTCTTTTGTACCATAATGTTAGTGGTAGCCACATGCAGGTACTGTCGCGAGGCATGCGGTCTCGGCTTTGATTAATTTGTATCTCCTGACTTTAGAATAACAAATATGCGTGCATCGTTCGTTCCCCATTTCGAAACAATATGTCCAAGACAAAAGCAGAAGTACTGTTTTGCTCCACCTTCACTCATGCTTAATCTGTGTAAGAAAATTAGGGTTAGGAGCTATTCGGCCTACCCTCTATTCCTCTGCCTTATCGGCCACCGCGCGAACCTTGCTCTGATACCAATGTAAGAAAATTAGGGTTAGGAGCTATTCGGCCTACCCTCTATTCCTCTCACCGAAGGAAGGAATTAACGCCTAACCATGTGATAGCATGGGAATTCACTTAGCTGAAATAAAATGTTTTCAGTCAAGTGGGAGATGTAGGAAATTGTGTCTTGCAACATTTTATATATCTACTACATCGTCTGGAATTAAATTTCAGTGTGAAAGTGTCACGGAAATAACAGGAATTACTGATGTGCAGTACTTAAGGAAATATACTTAAGGAAGCCGGTACGTCTATACTGGAACACAGTATATATGAATATGCTGGAATTATACCCGGGAACAGTATAGAGTGGAATGCCAGGTTGTCCGTAGGATTGGCTCTATGGATTGTTAAAACCTGCGAGTTTGATTGTGTATTCAAACTCGACGCATGACTCACACATGCGTGCTGGGACCTAATTGTTTAACAGTAATAGGCTCGATTAATGGCTGTTAATGATAGTGGTTGGTTTAACAAGTCACGAGTCCTATCTGGAAACAGATTGAGTTATCTGGAATTTGGAGTCTATATAAAGGTCCCACCCTCTAGCCTCAATATGCATTGTGAGCGGCACCACCGATAAGGCAGAGGAATAGAGGGTAGGCCGAATAGCTCCTAACCCTAATTTTCTTACATGGGTATCAGAGCAAGGTTCGCGCGGTGGCTGGAAAGCTGATCCGCTGCAATTCACGTCGCCGCCGCGATTTCTGATCTGCCGCGAAACTCTGTCGTCACGGTGGGCGCTCAAGTCCGCTGCGAACTCTTCGTTGGATAGATCCCTCCGATTGGTTTCATCATGCCTCCGCTCTGCCGTGTCAGATCTGTTGGCCGCCGATCGGTTTTCTTCCGTTGCACGACAAGACGCGTGTGCTGTGCTAGGTAGCGCTGGGCGCACCGCGCACCAAGTCGCTGGAGATCTCTACTGTGGTTCAGCTGTTCGCCAGGACCGAGGAAGGAAAGAAGGAAAATCTGTTCTTACGCAAACTGATCGAGGAAGATAAGTAGTAACTAGTTCCTTGGTGGATCTGTTGGTATATTTTCTTTGGCATACACGATCTGGAAATCAAGTCACGCAGGCCGAGGCTAACTTAGATCGTGGAAGCTGGGAAAGCAAAAGGATACACTCAAATTTTGGCACGGAGATCGGGACAGCTAACAATCGGGTGGCCTCGTATATTTTGCTGTACAGGGACCGAGGAAGCTCAAGAAATATCAAGAAAGGCTACCAGGAATTTAACTCGCAGGAAAGGCGTCCATGAAATAATTACTGCGTCGGAATTTCGCTGGCAGTTCTACATGTGATTAACCATTATGGTCCCAAGGAATAAAGTCAGCCTGATCGGTAACACTTTCCTCTCCTAGTATTAAATATTGTTTACTCCAAGTTATTTAGAACACACGGTTTGGAAAGGAAAATAATTTATTTACTCTGTCTTGAGAATATTGGTTATGGCATTGATATGTCTAAACCGGAAAAGCCAAAGGGAAAGGAAAACTATGGAATTTGGGCTAAGGAAAATAGAGTACTCCACATAGGTATATCAATATTTGATTCTTTATCTGTTATATATGAGAGTGCACAGATTACATGGAATATTTTGTGTAACCTGGAAGAGGACATATATATACTTTGAAAATGTGGACTTCTTTTATTGGACACCACTCGCCTTTAGAGGAAGTTGGAATTCACTCCGAGGAAATTTATTAAACTCATTGTCAGACGGATTAATTATTATTTTTCTACTATGTTTTTAATTGCTACGGGATTTACATTATCACCGGAATATATTGGACTCATTGGATTACTCTGAAATCTATCGGAGTATTTTAATAATTCATCGGAATTCTCTGGCGCAACGATGATGAGGCGACATGCATGAAGCATGTTTATAATGGAAGTGGCATTACTTATTATTTTGGAGGAATATGGGAAATACTCCAATGGAAGAGGAAATCGATATTTACTCAACGGTATGTCCAATGTTATTTCTTGCACTAAATATTTGTTTGTCACTACTTTTCCATATAGTTGGATTTTACTTTGCCTACATCATAATTTGATGGAATACAATAGCAAATTTACTGACATGTGAACAATTCCAAAGGAATAATAAGTGTATTAATTAGTCACAATGATAAATTGTATATACTTTGGAATTGGAAATTATGTAATCGAACTTGTTTATGGAGGAATTTCTTTTTGTCACTTACGATGAGAAGGAATTTTAATTTACACTTCTCTATCGGAATTTGTTGATTATGTATGCTATTTGGAAAAGGAAGAGTGAAATTATTGCTCAATGGAAAGGTTAGTGCAATATGGAATTTAACACAACGGTCTCATGTTCTATTAATTCCGTTGGAAGTTTGTTGTGAAGATAACTCCATAGGGAGGAATACTGATAATAGGAACACATGCTCGAATTTATTATTGATGTTATTTACGACTTGGTCATACTCTACAAACAGAATTACGCTTGTTAATTCTGGAATTATAAACTTTAAGTGGGAGGACTAACAATTATGGATTTCTCTTCAATGTGACATTTGGTTTTACACTCCCATTAGAGGTTCAATTATTTTATCTCATTTACAACTTGGTCACATATCAAGGAACAGAATTAGTGGATTATTAATTCTGGAATTCAAAGCTTTAGTGGGAGGATTATGATACTTTATCAACACATATTTATGGTATTTTTGACACTCCTACTTGAGGTGGATATATTTATTTATTTCATGATTCACTTGATATGGTTATTAATATCTTTGACAATACAAGTCGGAAGGTTTTTGTTGTATTAACATCTCATACTGAAGTGGAAAATCAGTTCATCAAAGGATTACAAGGTTTGAAACTGATTGGTGGGGGAAGTACACTTCAGGAATATTAATTGAAACTAATGTGATGAGCATGGAATTATTCACCGCTGTCTGATGTCATATACTCCATGGTTGAATGGAGGAATACAACTCTTGGTTATTCACTGGATTATGAAAGCATTACATACTACTATTTGTTGAGTAAGTCATTATTTATCACAGTCACTGTTTATATTTTGTGAACTGGAAGGAAGTATTCTATTTATATTTTGGTAGTATGGAATTGGAATCATTGTTTACTACATAGCACACCAAGATTTTATTTTTAATGTTTATATTCTAGTGGATCAAATGGTATTTGTTTTTGATCTGGAAAAGGGAAAATTGGTGGAAAGTAGGAATATGATATTTTCTCATGAAGGGTGTGTTTAATAGTCACACCGAATATATGTGTTAAACTCAAAGGAAACACCAAGTTAACTCCCAACACTAACATGCTTAGGAAAAGTGGGAGGAATTAAATTGGGCCATCATATCTTGGCTACTATTGTGTGTTATTTGAGAAGTTACTCTATATTTTAGAGGAAAGAAAAATACTAACTTGTTGCTAATGTTAACTATGGGTGGAAACATTGCGGGAAGGAATAAACTCAATGATGAATAATAAAAGTTTGGGAACTTGTTATTTTACCAAACAACCGCATGCCTATAGGTTGTTATTGGATTTATTTACAAGGAAGTTTAATGCAACATTCTTAGTGGAAGTTACAATTCTAAGTTTGTTGTTTATTATTTACACAAAGGAATATTATACTTTGTGGAAACTCTGGAATTTAGAGGAGGTGTTGTTGTTTAATTATTTACACAAAGGAAGTGTTATACTTTGTGGAAACTCTGGAATTTAGAGGAGGTGGGAACAATGACAGTGTTTGCTAATTGAATTGATCAATTCATATATTTTTGGAACAAGCTTCACATCAATGGAATATCAGGTCATACGGTTTTATTACTATGGAAGATATTCATATACAAAGGTTAGTGTGAATTGTTTTGTATATGTGCTAACTATGTTCTTATTGGTTTTAAAATATCACATTGATGGAAGTGAAAGCTTGGTTCGTTCTAACTTTCATATGAAAGGTATGTTAAGCTTCCTCTTTTGGGAGTGGAATTACATAGAGAATGTTTTGATATTTTTTCTATGGAAAAGTGCAAACCTGTCATGTACCTTTTGATTAAGGGAATGATACTCTGCGAGGAATTATATTTAAACTCGTGAGGAAAAAGGAAGAATAATTGTCATCCTCAGTTATTGTGGGACATTATTCGTGCGACCTGAACTTTGCCATGCCGTTGTAATTGTTGCTATTTTGATTAGCACGGAAACGATTTGCTGGAATTATTAGCAAACGGAATATGAATCTTATTGAAATTTTTGGAATCACATAATGGACTTGTCGCGCAATGTCAAGGAAATATGGATTACTCATTATTCATTGATGATCTCAACCTTCAACTACGTGGATATTGACACTATTTGTCATATTGGTGAAAGGTAATCTATTTTATGTTATGTGTTAATATTTACTTTTGTAGGTCTTTATGGTGTACAAAGGAAACATGATTTAGTACTTGTTATTTATGAAATATGAATACTTTGATGCATTAAGCATTGAAGGAAGGTCTATGGCTAAGGAATTTTCTGTGAACTTAAGGTCGTGGAAAGGTGCATCATAACCTGTTACTTTGTGATAATTTGACTCCAAAAGTCACAAAGGTTTATATACAACGTGAATGCACTGAAGGAAGGAATTAACGCCTAACCATGTATAGCATGGGAATTCACTTAGCTGAAATAAAATGTTTTCAGTCAAGTGGGAGATGTAGGAAATTGTGTCTTGCAACATTTTATATATCTACTACATTGTCCGGAATTAAATTCAGTGTGAAGTGTCACGGAAATAACAGGGAATTATGATGTGCAGTACTTAAGGAAATATACTTAAGGAAGCCGGTACGTCTATACTGGAACACAGTATATTGAATATGCTGGAATTATACCCGGGAACGTATAGAGTGGAATGCCAGGTTGTCCGTAGGATTGGCTCTATGGATTGTTAAAGCCTGCGAGTTTGATTGTGTATTCAAACTCGGCGCATGACTCACACATGCGTGTTGGGACCTAATTGTTTAACAGTAATATGCTCGATTAATGTCTGTTAATGATAGTGGTTGGTTTAACAAGTCACGAGACCTATCTGGAAACAGATTGAGTTATCTGGAATTTGGAGTCTATATAAAGGTCTCACCCTCTAGACTCAATATGCATTGTGAGCGGCACCACCGATAAGGCAGAGAAATAGAGGGTAGGCCGAATAGCTCCTAACCCTATTTTTCTTGCAATCTGAACATCCGCTCACCGGTAGCAACACAGTCGCCATTTGCCACTCGTCTCGAAATGGATCAACCAGCATGCATGGAGGATCATGGATGCAAAGTCAGAGCCGGCCATATGGTGCAATGCATACTAGGTTTTTCTGAACTCTTTTGACAGGCGCAGTAAGCAGAACCGTGCTCGCCAGGTTAGACAATTAATTGCCAGCTCCGTCGATCCCCCCACCCCAAAGAGAAGACGACGACTTCTCCCTGGTTCAGTTAACGAACGACTAAACAAGCCAAGTTCGTGCTGCGCCAGTACGTACAGGCTACAGCAATACCAATACCTGTCTACGTCGGATCGTAGTACTGCGACGCATGACGGCCTGCGAAAGCTCCTGGTCGTAGAGTGGACCTCGTCCTGCCGCTGCATGAGGTTGCAGGCGGTCGACCGGTGGTGGAGAAGACGAGGAGCACCGACACGCCAGGTGCGAGCCTCCCGTCAGCCCTCCGAAATGATCAGTGCAGTCCGAGGGATTAATTAGGGAAAAAATTGCGTAGTTGAGAGAGTTTCTGCAGTTAAATAATCGATCGTACGGCTTCGTTTTCCATCTTTCAGGGATAGTTTAGTGACGTTCTTCTTCTTCTTGTTTCGTTTCTCCGGCCGGTCGATCGACAAAGTCCACACAGTTTGCTGCAGTTGTTTATGTCGTCCAAGTCATTGCGGGCTAATCCCGGCCGTCGCGTTGATGGACTCCGGAGAGCATGATTCGGGGAATCTGGCGATCGATGAACGTGCGAGTAGAATACCAGGGATTATGTTGTTGGGTTTGGGATTGTGACTGCGTTTAGCTTTTTTAAGGATCGATTACATTAGCCTATCAGCTTCGCTGCTTCTCCCATGTTTTGTTTTTGGTAGTTAGCTAGCTTCTCCCAATAGCTAGCTTCTCCCATGTTCGTTCTAGCTAAACATGGCGTCCACAAACATAAGACAACTTGTACGTCACTCTTCAACCAACCATCTTAATTTGCCTCCACGTAGCAGTAGCACGTACACAGCTACTCCCTCCATTCCACAATATAAGATGTTTTAGGTATTACTCATGTTATTTAGATACGGACTAAAAAGTGTGGACATGCACACTGCAATGTGTATAGATACATATGAATATGTGAATGTGAAAAAAGGATAAAACATCTTATATTGTGAAACAGAGGTAAGTATTCTCTAGCTACCGGAGGAAAAGCAAATCGACAACCTTGACCGTAGGATTTACTCCATTCGTTTGGTGTAACATCAAGATCGAAGAAGAAATGTTGCATGCGAACGGGGTCTTATTGTCAAGAAAGAAGGATCAGGAAATCTATTCTCGAAAAGAAAATAACGAATTTTTTACATTTATGCGACCAAGATGGAGAACAATATTTCATCGCACAATAGAAGGCTTCGACACATGAAAGAACCGTCACATACCCTCGAATATACACATTTCCTAGAAGTTTTGCGATAGATAAAAAGTACACCCACAAACCCCTCAACATAGTGAGTATTAGGTTTCAATAAAAATAGGTGTTTGACAAACAATTACTTTATTAATATTTATTTATATATGGCTTAAAATTATATAGCTACTTTAAAATAGTAATCCGATGACATTAGTTTTATGTCACATAAACTGCATATTGTTAAACTAGTTGTTGGTCAATCCTTGGTCTTGACAAAACTAATGTGTCCTCCATTGGTGTAGAGGGAGCACTACTATTTACAAGTGGTTCAGACCCTACGGCATTGTAAGAGCATATCAAGCAAATACTGAATAAGGCCCCGGGCCTAGAAAATTTCGGCCGATATGCAGGTTCAGACAATTTTATGGCCCGAAGAGAGACCACATATCGGTCGCCCGGATAATTTTATCACGGACATCAGAAATGCCCCATGTTTCCTCCGTCGTAATTTGGTCTCCGCCGACGCCAGTGTTAGCTATCCCCTACGAGCATTCTCTCGTGACTCCGACGCCAAATGGACCACATATTCGGTAGTGCTGGGCACGGCTGTAGGCCTCCTTTGGGCGGTGCCGACCTCGGCGGTGCCGTGGAGGGTTCGTTGCTGCCGACATCGCTCTTCTTCGACACCTCCGACTCCTCAGAGGAGTGCTCCGACGAGATTGAACAGCACGTTCCCGGGATCAGTGACCTCCCATAGGCCGCGAGCTTTCATGCTCACGTGCATAATAAGGCACCACTCGACGTTGTTTTTCTTGGTCGCACGGGAAAGTGTGTTGTGCTCCCGCCGCCCCCGGCATACTCCGCACGTGACAGATGTAACATATGTGCATCGATGGCGTCAAATGATCCTCATGTCTCCCTTTCTCCCCCGACATCAGATTATTTGGCTGATATGGCTCTACTACCAAATGTTGGCTAATATCTCTCTCAGCTCACCTGAAGAAGCAGAACCATAGAGAAAATTTCAGAGTATGGTACCAGGTTATGCAATGTGTGAAGTGTCACAACTTTTTGTCTTCCCCTTATGTTCTTACTCCCTCCGTTTTATTTACTTTGTGAAGTTTGACCAAGAAAATAGGAAAAACTATCTACATCCACAATACCAAACACATATAATATAAAAATATACTTTATGATGATTTGAATACTATGGATTTTATTACATTATAGATATTGATATCTTTGTCTAAATATTTAATCAAATTAATCTTTTTTTCTTTGACTAAATTCAGAGCGTAAAGTATTTGTAAACAAAGAGAGTACTACCGTGCGTGGTTTATCCCCACGATCCATCAATCTCGCGCCATCCGGGGGCCTTTGTTACAAAACCAACGACCAAAACGACCGAGTTTAACGTCGTTAACTGAAAACTCTGAAACTGGATCATCCGAAAAAGAACTCTGAAAGAGTTGACAACGGCTAACACTGTCGAAACTGAAGAAAGGACACCTAGACTGAACTTTACTGAATAACAGGATTTATAGTTTTATACCAACACTTGCATCAACATATTTCTCACTTGAGCAGTGAGCTACGTTCTCTAATAGAGTAAACTTGGTCTGTGCAGTGCAGCCCAATGCATGCCGGTTACTCGAGAGTTAGCACATGCACTGAAGAGTAAACATGATTTAAGGAGGCTAGCACGAGGAATGTTATTGGGCTTGATGACAAGTAGATTAGCTAATCTGTGTTCTTGGGCGGCATAATCTACAGGTTTAGGACCAAGGAAGTTTCCGATGCACGTTTCTGATGGGAATCTCTTGTTTGACAGTGCTGCTGGCTTCTCGCTCCGAGAAAATTCCAGGCTGCCGTGGCTACTATCATACTCATCGAGATCTGTATACTCCGGCAACCAAGAACTCAGCCGGAGACTTCTCAGTCTTTTGCCACCGCCGGCTTCTCTTGTCTCAACCTTGAGTGTGAACAGAGTTAAGTATTTTTGCACAGTTCTAAGCAGTTACTCCAGCTTCATCGTTGTGAAACGCGCCCTATAAATTGACAGATGACCCTATCATCAGTCCAACTATAAAGAAAAAAAGGAACCTGGGGCCAGCAAGATCACGAGATCAAGTGTACCATGAAGAAGCCATATATACGATGCAGAACCGGACTCTTATCGCTTTCTACAAAGCTAGTCGTAGATCGCAGTTCCATCTTTTTTTCCAGATCAGCCCTACAAATGTCCTGCTTTCAGGGTCTACCTTAATTAATCAAGGAGCCTCCGTTTTCGGCTGAAACTTTGTCAGCAATCAGCAAGCAATAACCAGAACTAGAAGAAACAAAAACATGTTAAAAGATGATCCCATGCAGAGGCCAAGGTAAGCAGCTACCACTACAGGACTATAGTAATTAGGGGGTGCAGTGGCCCCTGGGCAAGCAAGGCACCAAACATTTAAACGTGAGCATATCCACTGCGCGGTTGGCGATGATCCTGCCACTGTGCGTACGATAGATGGGCTCCTCGCACGATTGGGATCTCCACGTAGCCTGTCTCCTTTTTTTTTTTGAAAGGGATTACAGCTGCGTATTCAACAGAGAATACGAATACAGAGCAGAAATACACAGCAGTACAAGCAGACAACACCCAGCACAACAGCAGCATCAGGGATCGCTGCCGAACCTCCGCATCGCCTGGACAGAGCCTTCGTCGCCGAACGCCGCCGGAGAAGAAGGTGCCAGGCCGCCGCGAAACCCGGGAAGGGAACCACCCTACTCTTGTAGACAACCGCATATGCCGTCCGCCGCAAGCAACGGAGCTGAAAATCGCTTAACGCGCACGGCCATGGCACCGTCTTCCCGCAGCCACCCCTCTTCCAACGAGCCCCGATCAAAGCAGAGCACGACGGCAGAATCCCTCCTCTCCATGCCGCCACGGCCGGCAGAGAAGGCCTGAACGCCGCACCAAGAACCAGCAGGCACCACCAGAATCCCAAAGCAACTTTTCCTGAACAGACGACGAAGGCAGCTAGCGCCCAGCACCAGCTCCCCGCACCGCCACAGCACCTCCAGCACCTCCTCAGTGTGGCCAGGAAGAACCACACGAAGACGAAGAAGAGGGCGAAGGACCAAAACTCCAGAAGACGCCCATCGCCTCCGCCACGACGGCCGATCTTCGAGCACCAAAACTCACCAGATCCAAAGATCTGGGAGGACACAACGCCGCTCACCCGCCGTCGCCGACCAGGGAGAGGAGGAGCGGCGGACTTACTCCCCCACGACGACACCGAAATCCTCTCCAATCCAGTGCGCCAGGGACCTAAACTACCCTATCTACAGACCGAACGCCGAGGAACGAGATCCCGACCTCCTCACGCCGCCGGAGCGAGCGGAGCAAGCCAGGATCCACGCCCTCGCCGCCGGCAGAAGGGGATCGGGGACGGCTCTCCCTTTTCGCCTCTGAGGGTACTGTAGAGGGGAGGAGGAAGAGACGGACACGCTTTTTTAGGAGTAGGGTTCTTGTAGCCTGTCTCCTATAATAACTCGCCTCCTCCATCGGCTAAAGCTCCATAGGCGTCGCAGCTATGATGGTGTTGTGACTTGTAAATTAAACAGCTCGGTGACTGCTAAGCAGGATGCTAATTTATTCAGAACCTCGGATCATGGTCGATGAGACAAATTTAAGGATAGTGGAAGCACCCTCCAACACCGCAAGTTTTTTTTCAACGATTATCATAAAAAATACCAATTTCATCCGGTAACAAACGTATTATTAAGAATTAGTCCATACATTAAAAATGCACACAACCAAAACAACACGGAAAGAAAAACAAAGTCCTACCAAATGATCAATGACTCATAGTATTAGGAATCAATCACCACTATTGGGGTTCTCCAACAACGTTGCCCGCACACGCATCGCCGTAGTCCGATCTAACAAGAAAGTTAGATCATGTGTGGTAATGACTTGAAGACCGACATTCCTAGGTACAACAAATAAATGTGAATTAAACATTTTCACCCAAAAGTCGAACCGTATTTGAAGAGCACTACCAAAAACAAAAATCCTTGTGATGTCACCCCCACTTTTCAAGGGCATTGTTGAGTTTCACCAATCATCAGGCTCAGAGCCGTCACACGAACGGTTTTGATGTGGACACCGCCACACAACCTCTTTACATTCGTGAAGCATCATCCACCCTATCCAATTCCTCTCCACCATCACTTGGTAATCTCGACATGAGCCATCGAGATCATATCGCAGTCGCAACAATCTTGATATTCCCACCTATGTCAGCACCATGATGATTGCGGCTAGTGATATTGGATGTTGCCAACAATGCTAGCGACGTCGTGTCGGCAAGGAAGTGTGACAAAATCGGCATAACACTCCCAAGGAGCTGCTGTGCCGACCTCCTCGTGGTGGTGCCATTGGGCCCCCCCCCCCCCCCCCCCCCCCCGGCTCCCATGTCATCATGTATGTCAGATAGCCCACACGGTGGGAGTATGACAAGAATGTCAGCTTCATCATCTACTATGAGGACTATGAACGCGACATCCTCTCCCGGCAGTAAGAGTGCAACTCTCTGCAACGAACGACCACTATGGCGAAATCGTGTAGAGCCCCCACGACCACCCTCCATCTCGAGACCATTTTTGTGTAGCATTCTCTAGAAGCGACAGAAGGGTGTTGGATGGAGGAATGCACATATAGTGTTAGAGAAAGAGGCGGAAGAGAGACAACCGGTAGCGGACCCAGAAACTTATGGAAGCATATCTTTTGAATATGAAATAACTATACAAAATCAAATAACGCAAGATGTCGCTCGCCGGCAAGCCTAGATTGGGGATGGCCAAAGGAAAGGATGTAGTTTTTCTCATTTTGATGTAGCTCATCTTGTTGGTAATATAATTCGCTTGAGATGTAAATCATGGCATATCACAAAACTGTCAATCTACCTTTTTCTTGCACAGGAATCTAACTTTCTTTGTTTGCTTGTGTGTAGCAGGTACGTACTAATCCTGTCCCGGTATTCAGATTCGATCGATCAGTTCCTTTTTGTTGTTTATCGCAGATTAAGTTGTTAATGGAAGTGTGGCTTGTCCCCATCTTGAGCCAAGTGGAGCACCGTACGCAGATCTAATCTCAGCTCCTCCTTTAGTGTCAAATAAAAAAGCTCAATCTTTGCCTCCCCATGTCTTGTCCAAATTTTTCTGCTCCATAATTTGCTGTCGCCATGCACCAATGCATGCCACGCAACCAGGATTTGACTGCTCCGTCTAAAGAAAAGGATTTGACCGCCCGGCCGTTGTGACCGGCACGGCAGCGGCGGCAGCAGCAGCAGCACCGACAGTGCCAGGCTGCCGTGCAGTGCGGGCGGCAGGCCGTGAACCCAGCGCAACAGCACGCAACGAATAGACCGACGTGCGACCTCGTCCGTCGCCACGACGAACCGCGGCTCGACCGATACGATTCCCTCCCCGTTAATCTCGTTTTACGCCATTATTCCGGGTGAGAAACAGCGCCGAAGCGTCTGAATCCCCGGTTCACCGCCGGCCAGCTCTCACTTTAACCCGCACGGCTGGCTCTGTGTGCGGTGGCTCGGGGGCCAAAAGAGGCCATTTTTATTGCGTCGACGGGACGGTGGCGAGGCTACAAATAAAGAAAGTGGGGAGGAGCTCGTATGTATCCCAGCCCCGACGTGGTGAGCTGTTCTTCTCCCCTCCCCCCTTCGTGGCCTGCTGCTCCTCTCCTCTGCCGCGGCGTGTCGTCTCCAGGGGGGCTATTAAGGGCGTCCAGCTGCTCCTTGCCCATGAGAGGGTGAAGCAAAGCGGCGCCGAGGAGCAGCAATTCGTTGAGGAAGAAGCGTCTCTGGTTGCTTGCTCGTCCAGGAGTTCGTTCTTGGGTTGTCTTTCTTGTCTGAGGTCGTCGGGCGGCAATGGCGCCGTCGTTCTGGGAGAGGGAGACGCGGGCGGCGGCGGGATGGGCAATGGGGGCGGGACGCCCGTGGTGGTCAAGATGGAGAACCCCAACTGGTCCATCTCCGAGGTGGAGCCCGGCTCGCCGGCGGGGCTCGCCGCCGGCAAGGCCGGCCGCGGCAAGAACGCGCGCCAGATCACGTGGGTGCTGCTCCTCAAGGCGCACCGCGCGGCGGGCCGGCTCACGGGCGCGGCCTCCGCGGCGCTCGCCGTGGCGGCGGCGGCGCGCAGGCGGGTGGCGGCGGGGCGGACGGACACCGACGCCGCCCCTGGCGAGAGCACGGCCCTGCGGACGCGCTCCTACCTCGTCATCCGGGCCTTCCTCGTGCTCTCCATGCTCCTGCTCGCCGTCGAGGTCGCCGCCTACCTCCAGGGCTGGCACCTCCAGATGCCCGAGATGCCGGCGGGGTTCTCCGCCGAGGAAGGCCTCATCGCCATCGACGGCCTCTTCGCCGCCGCCTACGCCGGCTGGATGCGCGTCCGCCTCCAGTACCTCGCACCGCCGCTGCAGTTCCTCACCAACTCCTGCGTCGTGCTCTTCATGATCCAGAGCGTCGACCGCCTCGTCCTCTGCCTCGGATGCCTCTGGATCAAGCTCAGGGGCATCAAGCCCGTGCCTCTCGCCGCCGACAAGGACGACGTCGAGGGTGGCGCCGACTACTTTCCCATGGTCCTTGTCCAGATGCCCATGTGCAACGAGCGAGAGGTAAGACCTCAAACTCCTGCTACAATTTTGCTTTCTGCAGCTTGCGTATCGATCTCGTGCTGCAATTGGAGCTTCACGATTTGAGCCTAGATTCCAGGTAGAATTGGGGATAAGCGTAGACTGCACTTGTTTGGATCTTTGACCTGTGTTCTGCAACCACAAACAACTCTGGTGCTTTCTGAAGTACTTAATAAGTTGATGTGCTCTTACTAGTAGTTAATGTGCATCTTATTAGTGCAACAACAAAATTCGCGATCTGCCTTACAAAAGGTCGAATTTTGTTTGCTGTTGGGATTCATACTTCTTAAAGGCACACTTATTGTTCCACATCTCGGTCTGGACGTTTGTCGTCACCGGTCAGCACAAAATAATTGAGAAGCCATGTGATCGAGGGTCAATGTGTCAAACCATACCGTATACTTAATTTGGGAAGAAGCTGAGAATAGACAAATTCAACCACCGCTACGCTTGATTTGTGAAAGATAAGTGCCAATTCAATTAAACTTATTCATCTGGATGTTTGCAGGTCTACCAGCAATCCATCGGTGCAATTTGCGCGCTGGACTGGCCAAGGTCAAACTTCTTGGTGCAGGTATTGGACGATTCTGATGATGCTACCACTTCGGCACTTATCAAGGAGGAGGTTGAGAAATGGCAGCGGGAGGGTGTGCGCATAGTATACCGGCACAGGGTTATCCGCGATGGGTACAAGGCTGGAAACATGAAATCAGCTATGAACTGCAGTTATGTGAAGGACTATGAATATGTTGTCATCTTTGATGCTGATTTCCAACCACAACCGGATTTCCTGAAGCGAACCATGCCCCATTTCAAGGTTTGATTCAGCTGAGCAATTCTTACTGCTGTCAATTTATCACTATCTGACAATTAGTCCTATCAGCTGTGTTTTTTCTGACAAATTCGTTGTGCAACTTCCAGGGAAAGGACGATGTTGGGTTGGTTCAGGCAAGATGGTCCTTCATAAACAATGATGAGAACTTGTTGACTAGACTACAGAACATAAATCTGTGCTTTCACTTTGAGGTGGAACAGCAAGTGAATGGCGCATTTCTCAACTTCTTTGGGTTCAATGGGACTGCGGGAGTGTGGAGAATCAAGGCGCTTGAGGATGCCGGTGGATGGATGGAGAGGACAACGGTGGAGGACATGGACATTGCTGTCCGTGCACATCTCAAGGGATGGAAGTTCCTCTACCTGAATGATGTTGAGGTACTGCACAAATTTCCCTGTGGCTTATGCAGAGTTTGCCTTGCTGGAGTCACGATTTAATTTGTGTAACTTTCCTTTCAGTGTCAATGTGAGTTGCCAGAATCATATGAAGCATACAGAAAACAGCAGCACCGGTGGCACTCAGGTCCCATGCAATTGTTTAGACTATGCTTTGTGGACATTATTAAATCTAAGGTATGAGTCTTTCCCCGTTGTGAAAGTTAAATGTCCAGCAATGTATGTAGCATATTTGAGTAAACAAAAGTAGTTTATTTGCAAGAGACCTGAAGTAGGATGTTTTCGGATTTTATAGGATAATTTACAAGATAAAAATTGTCAAGGTGCATCAAGTAGAATCTTTTTATATAAATTATTTGAAAAACATGTAACTAACATTACACTTGCCATCTTACATCTGGGAAAGGATATCTTACAAGTTGAGCATAATCATTGAATAACCAACCAGCCTTTATGGAACATATCTAAGAGTTTTGATTTCTGTTCCTTTGTTCGTATTCTAGTGCTACTTTGTGGTATGTAGTTTTGTCATGTTTGGATAATTGGTCTAATAGTGTTGCTTTTTATTGCAGATTGGATTCTGGAAGAAGTGCAACCTCATATTTCTATTTTTCCTGCTGCGCAAGCTCATCTTACCCTTCTATTCTTTCACCCTTTTCTGTGTCATCCTTCCCATGACAATGTTTGTTCCTGAAGCTGAACTTCCTGCCTGGGTTGTATGCTACATTCCAGTAACAATGTCCATCATGAGCGTCCTCCCATCCCCGAAATCCTTCCCATTCATCGTTCCCTACCTTCTCTTTGAGAACACGATGTCCGTAACCAAGTTCAACGCCATGATTTCTGGCCTGTTCCAGCTCGGCAGTGCATACGAGTGGGTTGTCACCAAGAAATCAGGCCGGTCCTCCGAGGGTGACCTCGTCGGCCTTGTCGAAAAACACTCTGTGGTGCAAAGAGTGGGGTCCGCACCCAATCTTGATGTGCTAGCGAAGGAGGAATCGCTTCCCAAGAAGGATTCCAAGAAGCCGAAGCAGAAGCACAACAGGATCTACAGGAAGGAATTGGCGCTCTCGTTCCTCCTGTTGACTGCTGCGGCTCGCAGCGTGCTGTCTGCCCAGGGCGTCCATTTCTACTTCCTCCTGTTCCAAGGGATCTCGTTCTTGGTCATGGGCCTCGACCTGATCGGCGAGCAGGTGGAGTGACGATATAGCAAAACGAAGAGTATAATTGGGGGTTCTCTCTTTTGTCTGAAGATACTTGGCGAGCATCGAACGAGCCCTTTGTAAAGGGAGGCGACGTTTTGATGCTTACTGAACTGAGGAGGCTCTGATCCCCTGGCCCTGGGGGGTCCAGAGATCATTCATGAGATACAAAAACTGAGCTGTGGAGATGTAGATAGATATAGCTTGGATCAAAATGCCTGTGAGATGCTTTTATTCTTTCAGGTCTCAAATTCTTTTGTAAGAAAAAAAAAGAAATCTTTGGTGCCTAGATAACGGGTCCCTTCCTTCCTTCTTGACAGACTTTACCTTCAAATGAAGATAATACTTGTTTTCACCTTGTAATTTCGCGGCGATCAGTTAATTATCGAGATACATGTTCATCATCCTTGTTTTTTTCTTTATTCTTGTGAATGAATGATGCTACTATGAAAGAGAGGAAAGATCCATTGATTGGTGGCATCACAAATGGAGGCTCTTGAATGGGACATTGGCTCTTCTCCATGCGTGCTGTCATGTGCACTGGCAGGGGGGCGTGTTGTTTTGGTTTTGGTTCGTTTGATCGGTGTCCCTATGGTGAGAAGGACATCTACTCCCGGGTTTGTCCCCTTTGCCTGGGAGCAGTCCATGTGGAGGCAAATAGGAACTCACAGTACTAGGCTTTCGTGGACTGTTGCCTGATGTTGCATTTTCGCCCGAACGCCTTATCTTACAATTGGCGATCTGGTACCAGCTGCCATGTGAAAAACTAGAGCGGGAGGGCACA
This sequence comes from Poa pratensis, assembly GCA_947311845.1. NCBI lineage: Eukaryota > Viridiplantae > Streptophyta > Magnoliopsida > Poales > Poaceae > Poa > Poa pratensis. Next base: position 37,344,719 of record CAMZMU010000038.1, read on the forward strand.
TCTGTTGTCGTGTTTGGTATCTTCTGGTCTGCCTGAAAGGGGATACTCTGATGACTGAACTCTCAGTTCCAGCAGTGAGCCAGTGACCCTCTCCAGCTTCTTCCACTGAGGCAGAGTCGAGAAAGAAAATTACATCCAGCCGTCACATGTGTAGTACGTCCTATGTGGTTGATTTAGCTAATTGATTAGTAATAGAAGTCTAGGAATGTTGTTTTGACAGTATATTTTCTCGCTGAGTCCCAAAACACGTTCTAAGTTAAAATTACTGATCACAATTGTGTTTAGGCCATATCGGAGTTCAGCCAGACGACGACTTATACGGGGAGAGCAGTATTCGGCACATAGTTCCTGGCCTGACAAATTCCGGCTTTTGGATCCATTTCTGTGACGTGTACGCACTCAAACACGCATGTTTGATATGATATACTCGCTCTGTTCCACAATATACCACGAGGCACATGGACAATCCTTACGAGGAAGGAGAACTTCTTCGTCGCGGTCGAGATTCATCGAGCGTTTTCGATCGCCGGATAAAACCCCTCTCCCTTGGTCTTTTCAGCCAAGACAGCGAAACGACACCATCACACACTCACACTCCCATGGTTACACTTGCCTGTATCGCTTCGGCTCGTGCACCTGGGAGTGATGCTGCGAGATCCGTTTACTACTAGTGTGGATGGTGATCGAGGACGTACTAAGTCTTCGCTTGGCCGGCACCACTGAAATCAGAGCACCTCTATGTGAGCATCTCGTACTCAAAAAACGTGGGATGAAGAGGCACGCTGGCTATGTGAAACATGTTGTAATTCTGGTAATCCATCAGCTTTTCCTGGTGCCTCTTATGTCTATACCTATTAAATTCAATACACTAGTGTACATAGACCCAAAAAATGATACACGGAATATGATTGGACAATTCCATTGTGTAGATGTAAGACGGGAATGAGCTATGCATATGTCGTTTAGGAAAGGCCGCTCCTCATAAAAGACTTGGGTGGTACGTAGTGACATGAAGTCACTGGCTCACCGTTAGTTCAATAGCTAATAATTCCTTGGTTAGAGCTTGGTACTCGGTTAGGTGATATCATATGACAACTTCAGTTAAATAGATAAATTTTCCTGCCTCAGCGTTGTAAAGTAAGACACAATGGTTAACGCTGTGTTAACGACGACCTAAAAAAACGTGCTAAGTAGAGGCAGTTTCGCTCACTTATGAGCATGTTCCGACACGAATTGACAATGTGACCCAGTAAAGAGAAGATGGACTGGCTGCACTAAGCTTAAGTGGATCAGCCGGAACGATCGATCATCTCTTCTATGACTTGTAAGCTGGCTCGTTTTGTTTGGCGAGTTGTTCATGTTGCTTTTAAATATTTCGCCACCAATCAATTAACCAATATGTCTGGGAATTGGCTTAATAGAGTGCAAAAGAAAAGAAGATCAAGGCGCGTAGTAGAATTAGTGTTTGCGTTGTTCTTTGGGAAACTTGAAATTGTCGTAATGATATTGTTTTTAACAAATCTACCAATGCTAATTTTTTACAGGTCATGCACAAAGCTGCATACTTGATCAATTTGTGGTCCTTCCTTCTACCTATAAACCAACGAGGCTTTCTGGCTAGTGGATGCACTCAATTGATAACGGTCGTTCGGACTATATTCAACGAGTTTGGCTGGTGGCACTCCAATAGTCAATAGATTACAAGATGCATAGAGCCGTTTTAATTCATTTCTTTGGCTTATTCATGCCACTCTGAGCGACCCATGAGATGTAAACTTGATATTTAACTCTTTCAATGTTTATTTAATTAATAGTTGTGTCCAATGTTCGATGCAAAGGATGGGGTATTCCTTGGTCGTTCCCACCATGACAATGACACAACACCATCAGTCCCCTACAAGTACCGGTTGCACTTGCTTGTCTTGTTTCAGCACGTGTGCGTCCGCGTGACGCTGCAAGCTCTGTTTACTACTAGCGTGGACGGTGGACGAGGACGTAGTACCTCTTCGCTTGGCCGACACCACAGGTAACCTAAGCACCTCTCCAGCAAGATCTCGTACTAAAAAAATGTGGGATGAAGAAGCACGATGGCTATGTGAAACATGTTGTAATTTCGGTAATCCATCAGATTTTCCTGGTGCCTCTTATGCCTATACTTATCAAATTCAATTGGCTATTGTATGGAGACCAAAAAAATTGATACATGGAATATGATTGGAGAATTCCGTCCTGAAGATGAAAGACGGGGAATGAGCTATGCATTTGTGCTTTAGGAAATGCCTCTTTTTATAAAAGACTTGGGTGGTACGCGGAAAGTCATTGCCTCACCATTAGTACAATAGCTAAGAACTCCTTAGTTACGAGCTTAATTTGTACTCGGTTAGGTGAGATCATATGACAACTTCAGATTGAATTAATAGAGATAAATTTTCCTGCCTAAGCCTTGTCCGTCCTTGGCTAGGTCTGGAGAGCTTTGCACACATGCCTTATCGTCCATTTGGCGATCTGGTACCAGCGCTGCCATGAGAAAAAATAGAGCCAGAGGGCATCTGTTGATGTGTTTAGTATCTTCAGCCGGCCATAAACTGAAAGAGTATTCTGACTGAACTCTCACTCCCAGCTAGTAACCCTCTCCAGCTTCTTCCACTGGGGCCGAACTTTTTTTTTTAGATAAAGGGCTTTTATTACTTAAAAGGTTTAAGCATTACACCCGGCCTCTGTATAGCTAAGATGCACACAGCCACCAGTTCACCATCAATCCAGTCGGTAACCAAAAAGTAAAAGGCGAATTACATATCAAAATGAGAAATTGTAAATCCGCCTAAGATGCTGGTAGGTCTATCCGGAGTCTATGTTGCCACCCATGCCGGGAAAATAACTCCCTGGCCGCAGCCTCCTGTCTCGACGCCACCTCCAAAAATAAATCTCGGTGCTCCACACGCTGCAGGGTTGACCATGCTCGTAACGTCGCTGTGCACCGGTAAATAACCTGCATAAGAGAAGCCACAGCGACCAAATAACAGCAATCGCTCCCACCCTACTGAATAGTTTGAACCTAGAATCCACTCCATTTAACCAGTTGCCAAAAATGTTAGCAACAGAACTAGGTGGATGTAAGGTAGAACCTATCTGGATGGCTGACCATATAGACCTAGCGAACTCGCACTGAAAGAATAAGTGTGTGATGGTCTCATCGTGGTGACAGAAAACACACTTTTTACTTCCGTGCCAATTGCGTTTGGCAAGGTTATCTTTGGTAAGAATTACTCCTCGACGTAGATACCACGCAAACACTTTAGTTTTTAGTGGTATCTTTATCTTCCAAAGTTTGTTGTTGTTTGAACTATCGACTGGAATTTCGGGTAGAGTTAATGCTTGACGAGGGGTAGACTCATCAAGACCCATGGTTAAGGTCCCTAGGTTATGAATATGGGGGAGAGAACGTGGTAGAGCTGGAAGTATCGTCGGCTGACAAGCAGGGCAAAGATTTTACCCAGGTTCAGGGCCCTCGTGTGGAGGTAACACCCCTACGTCCTGCCTGTCTGTTATTGCTTTGTGAATATGATGGTTACAAGGGTCCCGGCGAGATGTCGATCTCGCTAGGGTTTTGGTGGCTCTGAAAGTACGTGGTCTGGTTCGATGGCCCTCCCAGTCCTTAAATAATAGGCTGGGTCTCGGGTGTTCGTAACCGACTCGATTTACAAGTAAGGAAACTCTAAACCGACTATTGCTTCGCCAAACTTGGAGGATACTCCATCTTCGTGGGCCTCCCTTCATGGGCTTCATGTAGGCTCTGATAGTTGGGCCTAGTCGATACGTGCACCAGGTACCCTCATGGTAGGGTACCCGATAGGCATACCCATGTCAGTAGCCCCCGAGTACTTGTCTGATTCGAAGAGTCGGGCATGGACTCATACATCATGCACGTTATATTTTTTACATCTGTATTTAGAATTCTTATGAAATAGCACATGTTGGCTATGTCGAGTGTTTCATCGACTATGAGTTTTTGCTTATGATAGTCAAGGGATATTAGCTTAGCAGGCCCGGCACACACGACGGATCGGGGCCAGTTAACTACCATTTGTGGCAAAACCATACTAGCTTTCAATCAAACTCGAGTCCCCGGACTCGAATCTGGAACAAACTGGACAGACTCGAAACAGCCGTTGAGGTCTTACGGAATCGAACTGCAGTATAATTTTGAATCAACCCAACGCGTCCGTCGGGGATAATTCATCATGTCTGCTGACACGGAAAATTTAAGGATAACGCTGCTGGAGCGGTCCTTAGCCCAGCTCGACTGATCGGTGGGTCTTACCTTTGCACTATGCATGCAGCATCCAAGGATCGTCGGATCAACTCGGGAATATTTTGAGTGTGATTTTGCTTATGAACTTAGTCGAATGTTTCGTCGACTGACACTTTTGCCATTATTCTATCGGGTGCGCGACAGCGCTCCCGATGGGAGTAGCCCCCGAGATTGTGCTTTATTGCTTGCAATGGAGGATAATCTCAAAATCTTTTACCCTGCACATTTTAGTCAAAGAAATTTTTTGATACGCTCCCGATGGGAGTATGATGTTGCAGGTCTCTATGACCTTTGCTAAAAAACCAACCGAGACTTATGCGAGAGACCACCCGAAGATATCATCGAGTGACTTTTATGCCAGTTGTGAAAGAGAGAACAACGTCAGCAATGACGCATTTTGCGACTGCTATCTCTGACAAGCGGTGGCGTGCTTGGAGAGGCTTTGATAAGACGTGACCCTGTTTTGTGGGCCCGTTTCTGCAGAGCTGACCAGGGATGACGCCGCGTGGACTTGATTTGACCGTTCTGGCGCGATTTTCACGGGGCGTGATGATGGTTTCCTGGATTCTCGTGCGTAGTGGGCGGAGTGGCCGCGACGGTTGCTCTCCGGGCTGCCACGTGTATGGCCAGATTTCGCGCGGAGCGTATGCCTTTGTTTTGACGGTTGCGATCGTTTTGCGATCTGTGGTAAATAGGGAGACACGCTGGCAGAATTTTTTACTTGCCATTTGCCTTTTGCGCCGCCCCTCGTCTCATCTTCTTCCTCGCGCCCACCTCCATTGCTCTGCGCCCAAGCTCTCTTCTCCACCCTCATCCATCGTTGCAATGGCGAAAGGTGGAGGCTCCAAGCGTGGTGCCGCCGCCGCTGCCGCGACCGATGCGGCCAAGGGCAAGAAGACTGTGGCGGGTACATCTGCGTCGCCGCGCTGAAGAAGGGCAGCGGGGACTGGGCGAAGTCCACCATCAAGGACGCCCATTTGGTCAAGTTCCGCGAGCAGGGGTATCTGCCACCCGCGGAGCAGCTCGCCGTCCGCGCGCCGTCGCCCAAGGAGGTACTCCCCGAACCACGCGCCAACGAGCGTGTTTGTTTTGCGGAGTTTTTGCCTAGGGGCTTTTCGCTTCCCCTCCACGATTTCGTTCGTGGTCTTCTTTTTGCCTACGGGGTGCAGATCCATGATCTCACCCCAAATGGCATTATGCATATCGCGTGTTTCATCACGCTGTGCGAGTGCTTCCTCGGCGTCGCACCCAGCTGGGCGCTGTGGAAAGCCATCTTCATGGTACGGCCGAACAGAGGAGGTGGTCGCACCTACCCCGTGGCGGCTGTGGAATCCAGGTGCGCAGCGACACCCGCTACTTCCGCCTGAAGACCGTCGACTCCGCCCAAGGCTGGAGGAAGGGTGGTTTTATGCGACTGTCGAGCAGGATGCAGCCGCCCCTTTCTCGACTGCTGCTTTCACCAGGACCAAGGCGTGGGATCACCAACTCTCAGCCGAAGAAATGGAGGAGGCAAGCCCTTTGCTGGCTCGGATCGGAGGCATGCTGGACAAGGTCACAGGCATCCATTTGATCGCCACCTTTGTGAAGAGGCGGGTGTGGCCACTCCGTGCCCGAGCGCACCCCATGTGGGAGTTTGAGGGCGCGGGTGACTCCACTCGGATGAGCCCAGAGGAGCTGTCGAGGAACGAGCTTGTGAATCACGTGCGGCACATCACCAACTTGACGACAGGCGACAAATGCGACGTCGACTGTCCCATTGAGCCGTATGGGGCGGAAAACCCTTTGCCTGAGGTATGTCTGCATTTTAAGAGTTTGCCACTCGTATGCTATGTGTTTGTTCGATTTTGCTTCTGACTTTGCAATTTATGATGTATGCGATGCAGGACCACTCGACTGCCACCTCTCTACCCCCTCTGCCAGAAAATGGTGAGACTGAAGAAACTCAGGTGCAGTGGTGGACCCGAAAAGGGATCAGTCGCCCATCCCTTCTGCCACCACTTCGCATGCGGAGGAGGTCGAGGAGGACGCAGCGGAAGAGGTCCAATCTGAGAAAAGGCCACCGCTGACCAAGAAGTCGACACCGCGCCACCAAAGCGTCGTCGACTGGCCAAGAAGGCGCCTTCTGCTGTGAGTTCACCCGCGAGGGGCAGGGCTTGGAGGATGACGAGGAATCAGGCTCACCACCTGTTTTCCAAGCCGCTCCTTTGCGTGCGTGCTCAACAAGCTCAACTCTTCCTCTTCAGTCGAGTGGTACCCCAGCCTTTGGGGGACCAATTTTTGGCGACTCCGAAGATGAGGAAGATGAGGAGCACAGGTATGTGTTTTTTGAGTATGATATGAGAATTTTGTGCTGTCACATATTTGTGCTGACCATCTTTTTGCTTTGTTGTGTTGCTCACAGCGCTGAAAACAATCAGCCTGGGACTCCTCCAGTCGAGAATGTTCCAACCCTGGAGCACTCGAATTCTGCACCGACTGGAAACGAGACTGTCCAGCCAATGGCCACTGATGCTGTCACTGAAACGGCCAAGGTGACAGCCCCAGAGGTCGGGACATCAGTCGCGACTCCTGAACCGTGGATGAACCACGTAAGTACTTTTTGCCTGACCCGTTTGACTTGGGACTGTGAGAGTTAGAATTTTGCTGAATTCGTGTGCTTGCAGCCCTTCTACCATACCTTGGCAGATTCTGCCAAGGCTTATGTCCAGGTGGAGCAGGAGAGGGATACCATGCGCGCCGAGCTAGAGCGGCTCAGTCGTGAGTTCTCCTTTTTGCTTTTGTTTTGCTAATTTCTTTTTGCAATGCTTGATTTTGTCGAGTATTGAATGCACGTGATTTTGCTGGGCCAGGCGAGAAGAAGGAGCTGGAAGATGCACTCGCCGCGCAGCGCGAAGAGTCGAAGAAAGACTGGCTGCCGCCACCAACTCAGCCGCTGCACGCGAGCGAGGATATGCTGACCAGCTCGCGGCACTCGCGCAGGCCATGGGAGGTGAGTAATCTTTTCTCCTTTTGATATGATATATAACTGTCGAGTGTCATGAAATGACTTTTGCCTTTTTTGAATTGTGCAGAAGCTGTTGGCGCACCGGCCTCTGCGGACGTGGCGAGTGACGATCTTTCGCTGGAACAGGCTGTGGGCGGCTTAGGCGCCTATGCAACCAGGCGAAAGAAGCACTCGCCAAATCGACGAGCACACTTGGCGCTGTATACCAGGTGGTGTTCCCGACTGGCGTAGTGCCGTCGACGGTGGATGACTTCGCCGACGTGTTTGGCCCCGGGACGTCCACCATGGCGGGTTTCGCTCGCGCCAACACGGTACGCGGATCCGAGTCCACCATCAAGCTTCTTATGGGACATGGGATAGATTGCGACTATGAGGCAGCACTGTCTGCGTTCCCTCGGAAGCCAGATGGGAAGCCCATTTCTCTGAAGGGGGTGAGCGGAGCCGCCGCGCGACTGGCCGAGGTTTTTATGAACACCATGGAGCGCCGGGCACTCGAGACTGCCAATCGTCTGCTTAGGAAATCGAATCTTAGGTTTAGGGTAGCTGTACCCTTTTGTTTTTTATGCCTTGTAATGATACCTTCTGAACTGCGCGAGTCTGCGCTTTGTTTGTGCTACCTTGTTTATGCAAATAGTCTTTTGCTAATGTCTTTCACTCGAAGAGTTGTATGCTTATGACATGAGTTTTAGCTTCTGACACAAACTTTGTGTTTGTGATTATGCTCTTTGAACAGTCACGAGAACCTGCTACTGCGACTAGTTCCTCGCAGGCTCCAATCACCACCCGATCCCAGGGTCAGGTGGTAAATGATGCCAAGGTGATGGAGTTATGAAGGCCAAATTTGTGAGAATGGAGCAAGATCTGAAGGACGCCCAGGCTGAGCTGAATCGATTGAGGGCGAGACCCGCGTTGGCCACCCAACGCGAGGAATATGTGCTCGGGGAGATGGATCTTGTGAACAGGCAACTCGAGTGTAAGTTCGAGTCTTGCTCTGTTTACAAGCTTTTTGCGTAGCTATTGTCCTTTTGATCTGACTGGTGCGCCCGTGTTTGTAGGCTTTGTCGACAACTTCCAGGCTGAAAAGATTCGCGTGGAAGGGCGTCTGGATAGCGTGGTTGACGACCCTACGACTGGGCGTCAACACTTTTGGCTTGATAGGTACCATGCCCGCATACTCGCCACCCTGAAGGATCGCGTCTGGCGAAGTGCTGAACTGCTGGAGTTATGCCGGGCAGCGTTTATTCGCCTGAACGAGACTCTTTTTCCTGCGGGGCCACAACCACAAGGGATTCGTGCTTTGTTGAACATCTTCCGTCAAACAAATCCCATTCGAGAGTTGCTGTCTCAGAGACTTGTGATTGGAGCCAACGCTGCAATGGCGTATATGCGTAGTCGAAAACCAAGGTTGGTGTTGCGGACACCTGCAGCCGGAGAGGTTCTCGAACAAAGAGACCTGGATGACACGATCCGAGCTGCGGAGACACTAATCGAGTGCACTCGCGAACAGCTTTGCGGTCCCGAGCTGCCCGTAAAGGACGAGCCTGAGGATTAGAATAGTTTGCGAGTGCAATTTTTGTATAGGGGGCAGCCCCCGAGTGTAATTTTTGACTCTTTGTATATTGTATAGTTTGTATACTTTGATTTTTTGTCGAGCCCCCGAGTCAGTCGAGCGGGGTTTGTGAAATATGGTTGGTTGTGAACCAATGACTGTGCAGCCCCCGAGTATTCGAGTGCGGCTGCAGAGTTTTTGTGTTCTTTGTTTGGATCCTTGTTACGCAGCCCCCGAGCATTCGGGTGCGGCTAAGGCATTGTGTTTCTGCAAGAGCGAGAGCTCATTTGATCGATAACACAGCCCCCGAGGGTTTCGGGTGCGGTTAAGGTATGAATTATGCGGGTAGTAGCCACAAAGAAGTCGAAGGAACATTGATTTTATTCCTCTTTTGAATGTTAGGCTGCAGGCCGCCTCATTAAAAACCTTCCAGTCCCCTTAGGTACCCTGGTAAGGAAAAGAGCGCGTCTGAAACCTGCAGCCATCCGACATATAGCCTATTACATTGTATGACTGTGAGCACTTTATGCGTAGAAACGGCGCAGATGCGCAACGTTCCAAGGATTATGAGAGAGTTCGCCTGTCTTCGCGTGCTTCAGTCGATATGCGCCTCCACCAAGGACCTCCGTGATGATGAAGGGACCTTCCCATGGGGAAGCGAGCTTGTGCACCTTCTTTTGCTTCAATCGAAGAACCAGGTCGCCACAACAAAGGACCTGGTTCGCAGTCGACGGCTATGGTAGTTGCGGAGATCCTGCTGGTAAACAGCTGTGCGGGCCAAGGCCGTGTCTCGCGCTCATCGAGCAAGTCGACTGCGTCTTCGAGTGCTTCTTCGCGTCTTCTTCATTGTATGCTTCAACTCGTGGTGCATTGAACCACATCTGATGGCAGAATTGCCTCTGCACCATAGACCATGAAGAATGGTGTGAACTGCGTAGAAGTGTTGGGAGTTGTGCGTAGGCTCCATAGCACAGATGGTAGTTCTTCGACCCAAGCACCCGCAGCTCTTTTGAGTGGCACCAGGAGGCGCTTCTTGATCCCACTCGTCACAAGTCCGTTGGCCTTTTCGACTTGGCCATTGGATTGTGGATGTGCCACGGATGCGTAGTTGAGCGTAATGTCCTGCTCTTTGCAGAAGGTTTTGAACTCCTCAGCCGTGAAGTTTGTGCCGTTATCAGTGATGATACTGTTTGGGACACCGAAGCGGTAGATGATGCTCTTTATGAAGTTGACTGCCGTAGTAGCAGTCGAATTTGTGATGGGGACCGCCTCGATCCACTTTGTGAACTTGTCGACTGCCACCAGTAGGTGAGTATGCCCGCCATGCGATGATTTTTTGAGTGGCCCAACCATATCGAGCCCCCATTGGGCGAAAGGCCAGGCCAGCGGTATAGTCTTCAACGCCGATGCGGGTGCGTGCGGCCTTGTTGCGAATTTCTGGCAGCCGACGCACCTTTTGACTATGTCCTCCGCGTCTTTGAGTGCTGTAGGCCAGTAAAACCCTGCGCGAAAGGCTTTGGCTACGAGTGATCGACTGCTGGCGTGATGCCCACAGGTACCTGCATGAATGTCTCGAAGTATGGCTTGGCCATCTTCGAATGCGATGCATCTTTGGAACATACCTGATATGCTGCGCTTGTATAACTCGCCGTTGATAACGGTGTATGCTTTTGATCTTCGAGTCACGCGTCGGGACTCGGTTATGTCATCTGGTAGCTCGCCACGGAGTATGTAAGCCAGAAAAGGTTGAGTCCAGTTGGCTCAATGAGATACCTCGACTGGGGGGTCCTCTGTGCTAGGCACTTTGCTTTTGGCTGGCGTAGTCGACGGAGGAGGCTCTCGTTTCTCCTTGATAGATCTGTGTTCGATGCGCTCGAGGAAGACACCAGGTGGAATTTGTGCGCCAGTTGAGCCAAGATTGGCTAGCATGTCTGCTTCTTCGTTACTTTCCCTTCCTATGTGCCTCAACTCACAGCCCTCGAAGCTGCCCTCCAGTGTGTTGTACAGGTCGCGATAAGCGATCATGTTGTCCGCGATTGCGTCGCAGGCCTTCATTGTTTGCTGCACCACGAGATTGGAGTCGCCGTAGATCATCAATCGAGTGCACCCAAGTGCTTTTGCCATCCGCATGCCATGGATCAGGCCTCGTATTCAGCCTCGTTATTGGAGGGTAGTTTGAATCCCATCTGCAAAACATAACGTAGCTTGTCCCCTTTTGGTGATATGAGGATGACGCCTGCGCCTGCGCCTTCGTGTTTCTTGGACCCATCGAAGTACATGGTCCAGGAATTGGACACGTCTGGTGCTCCAGGTAATTGGGCCTCTATCCACTCGGTTGTGAAGTCGGGTAGGACTTGTGCTTTGATAGCCTTCGGGTGCTCGTACTTGATGTCTCTTGGAGCCAGCTCGATGAGCCATTTTGCGACTCGACCCGTTGCATTGGGGTTTGTGAGGATATCACCGATTGCTGAGTTACTTACCACGGTGATCGGGTGCTCGGTGAAGTAGTGTGTCAACTTCCTTGAGGACATGAATACAGCGTATGCCAGCTTTTGATAGTGCGGGTACCGCTGTTTTGATATGGAGAGAACCTCGCTTAGGTAGTAGACTGGACGTTGTATGCTTTGGATGTGCCCCTCCTCCATGCGTTCGACTACCAGTACGGTGCTCACCACCCTGTTTGTAGCCGAGACATACAGGTAGAGTGGTTCCCGTTCCTTAGGTGCGACGAGGATCGGAGGGCTTGTGAGGATCCGCTTGAGATCTGTGAAGGCTGCTTCAGCTTCTGGCGTCCACTCGAACTTGTCCGCCTTCTTCATCAGTCGATAGAATGGTAAGCCTTTTCACCCAGTTTGCTGATGAATCGACTGAGCGCTGCTACTCGTCCTGCTAGTTTCTGCACATCATGAAGCTTTGAAGGCCTTTGCATTGTGAGGATGGCCTGTATTTTCTCCGGGTCTGCTTCGATTCCACGGGCAGAGACTAGGTACCCTAGGAGCTGCCCGGCTGGAACGCCGAACGTACACTTCTTAGGATTGAGCTTGATATGGAAGCGTTTGAGGTTTGCGAACGTCTCCCTCAAATCGTCGAGTAGTGTGTGTTCTTCCCTTGTGGTAATGACAATGTCATCCACGTAGACCTGGACGTTGCGTCCGATTTGCTTTTTGAGGCAGTCCTGCATCATGCGCTGGTATGTTGCACCCGCGTTTTTGAGCCCAAAGGGCATAGTTGTGTAGCAGTAGACCCCGAGTGGGGTTATGAACGCCGTTTTTTCTTCGTCTTCTTGCTTCATCCTTATCTGGTGATAACCTGAGTAAGCATCCAGAAAGGAGAGTCGTGCGCATCCGGCGGTGGAGTCGACGATCTGGTCGATTCGGGTAGCGGGAAGTGATCCTTTGGACAGCACTTGTTCAGCGCTGTGAAGTCCACGCACATCCGAAGGATGTCTGTATGCTTCTTTCTACGAGTACGGGGTTGGCCACCCATTGTGATTTCTTGATTTCCCTAATGAATCCTGCTGCGAGTAACCGGTCGACTTCAGATTCGACTGCGGTTCGCTTTGGGCCGGAGATTCGACGCATCGTTTGCTTGACTGGCTTTGCATCTGGAAACAATTGGAGAGAGTGCTCGGCGAATTCCCTGGGAATACCTGGCATGTCGGCTGGACACCACGCAAATATTTCCCAGTTCTCACGGAGGAATTCGACGAGCGCGCCTTCCTATGCGATAGGCAGGCTCGAAGATATGTTGACTGTCTTGGACGGATCGGTCGGGTGCACCTGATGCGACCTTGTGTCATTTGTAGCATTGAAGGATCTGTCGACTGCCAACTTCTTATGCTCGGAAGGAGTGTGCGGTCGTTGGTAATCGCCAAGTCGGCGAGTGATTCTTCCACCCCGAACATCTCGGAGATTTTGCTGAACTCGCGGTCGCAAGCATCGGACCTTTGAAAGTTTCCACGGACAGTGATGACTCCTTTGGTCCTGGCATCTTCAGCGTGAGGTACGTGATACGTCCATTTTGCATCACTATTTTATATCATAATTTACTGCTATTCATCGATATATTTCATATTTAGAAGTGTTACTTATGTTATTTTACCTATTTTGCATGTTTGATGAATAATGGAGAATTGGACACCGGAGTCAGGATTCTGCTGGAAAAAGCACCGTCGAGATGCACTATTTCTGAAGATCAATAAATCGAAGGAGACATATGGAAGTTCCTATTTTACCAGAAGATGGAGGAGGCCAAAAGGGGAGCTGAGATGGGCCATGGTGGGCCCTCCTCACCCCTTGGCGCGGTGGGGCCCCCTGCCGCGCCGAGGAGGTTTGGGGGCCCTGGCCCACCTCAGCCGTCCCCCTTCGCGTACTTGACCCCCTCGGAACCCTAACACAGGAGGGGCCATCGAAATATTCCGCCGCCTCCACGAGGCGGAAAACACCAGAGAGCGAAAAGCTCCCCTGCAGGAAGAAATCTGCCGGGGGAAATTCCCTCCCGGAGGGGGAAATCGTCGCCATCATCACCGTCATCGAGCTGGACTTCATCGGGATCATCATCATCATCATCTCCACCCCAAACCATCATCACCCCGCTGCACCCGTCTCCGCTATAACATCTAGGGCTGAATCTTGTCTATTTCATAGGGGAAACTCTCCCGGTGTTGATTACTCTTGTTATTGATGCTATTGGGTGAAACCATTGGACTAAGGTTTATGTTCAGATTGTTATTCATCATCATATCACCTCTGATCATGTTCCGTATGATGTCTTGTGAGTAGTTCGTTTAGTTCTTGAGGACATGGGAGAAGTCTTGATGTTAGTAGTGAACTATGTTGAGTAATATTTAATGGTTTGATGCTTAAGTTGTGGTGTTATTCTTCTAGTGGTGTCATGTGAACGTCGACTACATGATACTTCACCTTTATGGGCCTAGGGGAATGCATTGTGTATTCGTTTGCCAATTGTGGGGTTGCCGGAGTGACAGAAACCTGAACACCCGTTGGTATATCGATGCATGAGGGATAGCAGGATCTCAAAGTTTAAGGCTGTGGTTAGTTTAACTTAATTACTTTCTTGTATTTGCGGATGCTTGCAAGGGGTATAATCACAAGTATGTATTAGTCCTAGGAAGGGCGGTGCATTAGCATAGGTTCACCCACACAACACTTATCAAAACAATGAAGATTAATCAACTATATGAAGCGAAAGCACTTGACAATACTCCCGTGTGTCCTCAAGAACGTTTGGTCATTATAAGTACAACAACCGGCTTGTCCTTTGCTGTAGAAAGGATTGGGCCACTCGCTGCAACTATTATTACTGCATTTTATTTACTTGTACTTTATTTATCTGTCATATCAAAAACTCCTAAAAACTTGTCTGTGAGCATTTACAGTGAATCCTTCATCAAAACCGCTTGTCAACACCTTCTGCTCCTCGTTGGGTTCGACACTCTTATTTATCGAAAGTACTACGATACACCCCCTATACTTGTGGGTTATCAAGACTATTTTCTGGCGCCGTTGCCGGGGAGTGTAGCGCTATTGGTAAGTGGAATTGGTAAGGGAAACATTTATTGTACGTGCTGTTTTTATTTTTGCCTGCTGCTATATCTCATTATGGAGGGGTCTTCTCTTGAATTCCTATTTGGGAAAACAACTACCACTGCTAAGGTAGTAGAGGAGGCGCAGATGAGCAGGTAATACCGTTCAAAATTCCTATGAAAATTGTTGAACGTGTCACAAATAACCGCTATGCAGGAGATGGAACTGTCCATCCTGGAGATCATTTGTTATTTCTGCATGAATTGTGCGAGTTATTTAAGTGTGCAGGTATCTCGATGGGAGAAGTTAAGAAGAAATTTTCTCTCTATCACTGTCTGGTAAAGCTGCACATTGGTATAAACTGCTGAAGAATGGGTATTCTCTTGGATGGGAGGAAATTGTACCTCTCTTTTACTCCAAATTCTATCCTCCAAGTGAGATTCATAAGGATCGGAACCTCATATATAACTTCTGGCCCTATGATGGAGAGAGTATCGCTCAAGCGGGGGAGATTGAAGGCATTAATGCTCAAATGTCCCATTCATGAGCTTCCTGGTAATATTGTTATTGATAACTTTTATGCAAGACTCTCCTTTCAAGATAAAACTCTATTGGATACCACTTGTGCTGGATCGTTCACTCGTAATAAAGAAGAGTTTAAGTGGGACCTTCTTGATCGGATTCAGGAGAACACTGAAGGATGGGAGAATGACAAAGGTAGGGAGTCAGGTATAACTATGACTTTGAGTGTGTTAAAAATTTTATGGATACTGATGATTATCGCAAAATTAGCACTACTTATGGTCTTGACTCTCAAATTGTTGCAAACTTTTATAAAGCCTTTGCTTCCTATTTCGGTTTGCCGAAGGAGGGTTTTAAAAATTATCATGAACCATATAAAGATGAATCTGTTTCTCATATATCTAAAGGTGTTGAGGTTAATGTTGCTGATCGCATTATTCCAGAACCTTATATTGAAAAAGTTCCTTTTCCTAATAAGATTAAGGAACATACTATCATAACTGGTGTTGTTAGTAAAAGTAATAAGAAAACTACCAAACCTGATGAGCAAATAACTGTTGAACCTGTTGTAGCATTGGTTAAAGATCTTGTCACTGAAAATTTAGAAGATAGACACATTATCTTTTGTGAGGATGCTTCTAATATTGTCTCACATCCTAAAAGTTCTAGGAAGTCTAGTGTTCCTGTGCTTTCTGTTGGATAGGTGATCATTGCTATTATGGTTTATGTGATATTGGTGCAAGTTCTAGTGCTATTCCTTATGAGCTTTACAGGGAAATTATGCACGAAATTGCTCCTTGTAAACTTGAAGAGATTGATGTGGTTATTCAGCTTGCTAATAGGGAAACTATCTCTCCAATTGGTATCATTAGAGATGTCGAAGTCCTTTGTGGTAAGACTAAATACCCTGCTGATTTTCTTGTACTTGGGTCGGCTGCCAATGATAGTTGTCCTATTATTTTTGGTAGACCTTTTCTGAATACTTGTGGTGCTGTTATAGACTGTAAGAAAGAGAAAATCTTTACTAAATTTGCTGGTGAATCTTATGAATTCAATTTCTCTAAATTTGCTAAAGCACCTTATGAAACTGAATTGCCTAGTGAGGATTTTGAAATTGCTCAACTTGCATCTATTGTTCTTGCTCCTAACAATGCTTTGCAGCAACATATGGAGAATCATGAAAGTGAGAACTTCAGGGAAGAAAGGAATGAGCTTGATGAAGTATTCCTTCGTCAACCTATGCTCAAACACAATTTACCTGTGGAAGATTTGGGTACCACAATGCCACCCAAGGAGGATCCTGTTTTTGATTTGAAACCTCTGCCTGATAATCTTAAATATGCTTATATTGATGATAAGAAAATATATCCTGTTATTATCAGCTCTAAACTTTCAGGTACAGAGGAGGAAAGGTTATTGGGAGTGTTGAGGAAACACCGCGGAGCTATGGGATATACTCTTGATGACCTGAAGGGAATTTCTCCTACTATATGTCAGCACGCCATCAACATGGAACCTGATGCAAAGCCTGTTGTTGAGCATCAGCGTCGTTTAATACCCAAGATGAAAGAAGTGGTAAGAAATGAGGTATTAAAACTTCTTGAAGCTGGTATTATTTATCCTATTGCTGATAGTAGATGGGTAAGTCCTGTGCATTGTGTTCCTAAGAAAGGAGGAATTACCGTTGTTCCTAATGAAAATGATGAACTAATTCCTCAAAGAGTAGTAGTTGGTTATAGGATGTGCATTGATTTTAGAAAGGTTAACAAAGTAACTAAGAAAGATCATTATCCTTTGCCTTTTATTGATCAAATGCTTGAGAGGTTGTCCAAGAAAACTCACTTTTGTTTCCTTGATGGGTATTCTGGGTTTTCTCAAATTGCTGTGAGAGCGCAAGATCAAGAGAAAACTACTTTTACTTGTCCTTATGGAACTTATGCTTATAGACGTATGCCTTTTGGTTTATGTAATGCTCCTGCTACTTTTCAAAGATGCATGTCTGCTATTTTTCATGGCTTTTGTGAGGAAATTGTGGAAGTCTTCATGGACGATTTCTCCGTCTATGGAACTTCCTTTGATAATTGTTGCACAACCTTGACAAAGTTTTGCAGAGATGTGAAGAAACTAGCCTTGTTCTTAATTGGGAGAAATGCCACTTTATGGTTAATGAAGGAATTGTTCTTGGACACAAAATTTCTGAAAGAGGTATTGAAGTTGATCGAGCTAAAGTGGAGGCAATTGAAAAGATGCCTTGTCCCAAAGATGTTAAAGGTATTCGTAGTATTCTTGGTCATGCTGGTTTTTATAGGAGGTTTATTAAAGATTTCTCTAAAATTTCCAAGCCTCTTACTAATCTTCTTCAAAAAGATGTACCCTTTGTTTTTGATGATGATTGTAAGGAAGCTTTTGAAACTTTGAAAAAGGCTTTAATCACCGCTCCTGTAGTTGAACCACCTGATTGGAATTTACCTTTTGAAATTATGTGTGATGCTAGTGATTATGCTGTAGGCGCTGTTCTTGGGCAGCGAGTAGATAAAAAGTTAAATGTTATTCATTATGCTAGTAAAACTCTTGATTCTGCTCAAAAGAATTATGCCACTACTGAAAAAGAATTTCTAGCTGTAGTTTTTGCTTGTGACAAATTTCGACCCTACATAGTTGATTCGAAAGTCACTATTCATACTGATCATGCTGCAATTAGATACCTTATGGAAAAGAAAGATGCTAAGCCAAGGCTTATTAGATGGGTACTTCTTTTGCAAGAATTTGATTTGCATATCATAGATAGAAAAGGTGCTGAAAATCCTGTTGCTGATAATTTGTCTAGATTGGAAAGCATTCCTTATGATCCTATTCCTGTTAATGATAGCTTTCCAAATGAACAATTGGCTGCAATAAGTGTAAGTTCGCGAGATAGTCCTTGGTATGCTGATTATGCTAACTTTATTGTTTCCAAGTACTTGCCTCCAACCTTTTCAGCTCAGCAAAGAAGGAAATTCTTTTATGACTTGCGGCATTACTTTTGGGATGACCCACACTTATATAAAGAAGGAGTCGATGGTATTATGCGAAGATGTGTTCCTGAATATGAACAACAGGAAATACTGAGGAAATGCCATGGAAGTGCTTATGGAGGGCATCACGCTGGAGATAGAACTGCGCAGAAAGTTCTACAATCAGGTTTTTATTGGCCTACCCTCTTTAAGGATGCAAGAAAGTTTATTTTATCTTGTGATGAATGTCAAAGGGTTGGTAATATCTCTAGACGCAATGAAATGCCTATGAGTTATTCTCTTGTTATTGAACCATTTGATTGTTGGGGATTCGACTTCATGGGTCCTTTTCCTTCTTCACAAGGTAATACTCATATACTTGTTGCTGTTGATTATGTCACTAAATGGGTAGAAGCTATACCTACTAAAAGTGCTGATGGTGAGACCTCTTTAAAAATGCTTCAAGATGTCATTTTTCCTAGGTTTGGTGTACCTAGATATCTTATGACTGATGGAGGTTCTCATTTTATCCATGGTGGTTTTAGAAAGACTCTTGCTAAATATGGTGTTAATCATAGAATTGCTTCAGCCTATCATCCTCAAACTAGTGGACAAGTAGAATTGTCAAATAGGGAGATTAAATCTATCTTGCAAAAGACTGTTAATAAATCTAGAAAAAATTGGGCTAGTAAGTTAAATGATGCTTTATGGGCTTATAGAACTGCTTATAAGAACCCCATGGGCATGTCTCCTTATAAAATGGTTTATGGTAAAGCTTGTCACTTGCCTTTAGAATTAGAACACAAAGCTTATTGGGCAGTGAGAGAACTTAATAGAGATTTTAAACTTGCCGGTGAGAAAAGGTTGTTGCACTTAAGTTCTTTAGATGAATGGAGAAGTGAGGCTTATGAAAATGCTAGACTCTTTAAAGAAAAAGTTAAGAGATGGCATGATAGGAGAATTCTTAAAAGAGAATTTAATGTTGGTGAGAAAGTTCTATTGTATAGGTCTCGTCTCAGATTTTTTGCAGGAAAGTTACTCTCAAAATGGGAAGGACCATTTGTTATTGTGGAGGTGTATCGTTCAGGTGCAATAAAAATTGCTTCATTGAAAGATAACTCTACACAAGTGGTAAATGGTCAAAGACTCAAGCATTATATTTCTGGAGATTCTATTAATGAAGAGGTTGATACAATTAAAGTGGTGACTCCGGAAACTTTCATTGAAGAACATTTTTCTGGGACTGCAGAATTCGATTCGAATAGGTAACAGTTTCGGTAAGAAAAGTTTCGCGAATAACTTTCTAGAAGATATTTTCGTCGTTTTTATTAAATATGGAAAAATAAGAGACCGAACCGGATGGGAGACGGCACCCGTGGTGCCCAAACCATAGGTCGGCGCGGTGGGCCCCCAGCCGCGCCGCCTGGTGGTTTGAGCACCCCGGAGCTCGTCTCCGATCAGGTTTCCTCCTGTACCTTCCTTATGTTGTAAAACTTTTTGCTATATAACTCACCCGAACCCCCGAGGTTCGTATCTCGCCTTTTCATCGTGTTTCGTTTCGAGCTGTTTCTGTCCAGATATTGTTTTCAGATTTAGAAGCGCCATGGTCTCCAACAACAACAACAAGGGCAAGGAGCCTTTGGAAGACGAGACTCAAGACCCCAAGCTGAAGGAGGAAGTCAAGAGCAAAGATGAAAGCGTCATGAAGGAAGTAAAGGGGATGCCGTCAACAAAGGGAGAACAGCCTGCAGTCAGGAAGCCCACCTTTGTGGGATCGGTTAACGCTCAACGTGCTTTTTCTCATAACCTGCAGGGAGCAATACCACCTATTCCGGACTACAGCTCTTTTCCGGCAGTGACGGAAGTACTTCGAGTTACAGATGAGTTCTGTGATCAATACCGAGCCCTGCGGAGGGAGGTGGAAATACTCCAGGAAGAGAATATCAGACTCCGCCGAATGCTGGAACGGTTTCTTACTCCAATCCAAGTCATACCGCCACCACCACCGAAGGAGTAATTCATCATAAGTATTGGCATCCCCTTGGTTTGTTCCAAGCTTGGGGGAGTGCCGCGGTATCACCATTATCTTTACCTTTTACTTTTCCATAAAGTCATATCGTGAGTAGGGAAGTTATCTTATATGATGGTTTGCAATGTGGAAGTATCTCTCTTTTAGTTGGTTATCTATGTATCCCTTGGTGTGAGTTGCCGTTATGAAATATTAATGAGAAGTTTTATCATTTACTTTCTGCATACTTTATTTTAGCTTGCAATTCTCTTTCATATTGATAACCTTGTTGTTAGTATAGGGATCACTTTTTAGAGCACCAAGTTAATCTTTTTGGTTTTGGCAAACTTAGCATTGGT